>JASDQU010308012.1:13450-25214 GCA_032191745.1 Picea mariana | reverse complement strand
ATCTTCATTGTATTTTGCTTCCATTAATGTAATCACACATGTTGAAATGATGACCTATTATAACATCATTTTTGTACAACAAAATATTTTGTTTTTCATTATGGGTATGTAATCAGTAAGGTCCATTTTGTAACATTTTGGAGGACCAAAAGGTCTTTAGTGGGGAGGTGTGATCCAGAATTGGATCCATGAGCTAGATGGAGCTTAGAAAGGCCTAAAAATAAATATTCTCGAAATCTCTTCAACAAAGAGGTGTGTGTAGGCCTTGACATTATGAACCCAACACAACTTGAACAGGCTCAAATAGATGTCATATGCTCCATATATCATGATGTATTCATTTTTCCAAACATGCAAAAATTTGATGATTGTACAGTCCATACAATGCCATGTGGCAGTTGATTGTACAGGTTGTATGACTATACAATTGACGTGGCAAGGTATGTGGATGTTGATGTGGATAGGTACAAGTGGAACAATCAAAGTGTGGCATGTGTCACCACTGCAAGGGTGACACATGACACGTCCGTATGACTGACGTGGTAGGGTCGTACAACTGTATGACACGTGGCAGGTGACTGTGATGACAGGGAAATTTTTGCTGACAGCTGGTAGAATCCGGTTGTGACACATGGCACTATTCTTTCAATGTGAAGGTGCCACGTGGCCCAGACCTTAGATGCCACATGGAACCCCTTTATTGGTTATTGTGTTTGAAATTTTTTGTTATGAATCTACAGGAGTTGACCGCGTGGCTTCCGACCGGGAGAATGGCTTGGAAAGGGTCGATCTACCAACCTGCCCACATGTGTTCCTTGTAATACATGGTGTAAAGAATGTATTTATGATGCAAGAGAATCGTAAGCAATGAGCGAATATGAAGGSAGAAGATAGCTGGAAAAGCGCAACACACATTTTACATGTTTTGAAATGTTTTTGAAAAATTAAGAAGTAGATATTAATGTAATAGCTAGAAGCGTACTTGCATGTTGTAAATAGATCTTGAGCAATTGGTCTCATCTATAGTATGTAAAGGAATTTATACGTAATTAATGAAAGTAGGTAGATTTGAATTAAGAGATTAGACAGTTTAGAGAGTAGGAGGGAAAACAGATATAGACATCGTCACCCTTGTATCATTGTATTATGAACATTATCATCATTGAGAGCTATAGCAGAGAGCTGTAGAGAAGAACCCATGTACAGGAGCATTTGAGTTAATATATGAAGCTTTGACTTAGATTTCATGGTGTTATGATGTTTACTGTTTACATATGTTGAATGGTATGCTTACAGTTGGTTTATTCTCTCTGTTTATGCATTTATTTCCATGTTATGTTGAATGTATGATTTCATGCTGAATGTATGAAGTATGAGAGGGTAGAATGAGGTTCAATTGTTTCTCTTCCTGAGAGAGTTCCTGCAAGGAGTGTAGTGAAGCATCTACAAGGTGTGCGTTGACGAAGTTATGAGTTTTATCTTAGAAAGCTCAGGAGAGATACAATTGTTCTCATATTAGAAGAAGTGCAGGAGAGCATAGAAGCCATGCAAGGTGTGTGCAGGCTAGTTGAAGCCTTGAAATTTTTCAACTAAGGTTGAAGAGTGAAGGACTGCTGTTGCCGAGAGTGAAAAGAGTCTAAGAGGTCAAATGCCCAGAAGTATTTGAAATATTGCCGAAAGGAGTGCATGCAGGAGTCCTTTTGAGGCTTGAGTTGCAAGAGAAATCTCAGGAGGGTTAGCACCTTTGAAGTGTTCAAAGGGAGGCGGGGTCGAAGTCACCTCATAGAATTTAAGTTCCAGTGTAAGAACATTGGTTTTTTTCACATAGATTCAGAGGAAGAAATCGAACGATCGAAATTCTCCATGGAGAAGTCGTGAGGACCGCAGGATCTAGAGGAGTTGCAGGGTGGATAAGGGTTGGATGAACCCATTATGTTGGTTTCAAGATTAAACGTCGACTGTTGATCATGGTCATTTGAGCATCAGATCATTTTAGTATTTCAGGGTTTGTAAATTCAGAGTGTAAGCCAAATCCCTTGGTCACTCGAACTTCTGAATCGTGAAATGGATTATCATGTGTGAAGACGAGGCATAGAATTTTTGGTGCTTTGGAATTTTGGAGTTCGACATTTCGGGGGTCCTGACGATAAGGCGTCAAGCCTAGTGGAGAGAAAATCCTGAAGTCGTGAGTCACGACAGGATTTTGGCGTGGAGTTTCAGGATTTTGGCACTTTGGGTGTCGAGAAGTAGAGGAGGCAATGTTTTGGGATCAAGAGTTTCGAACTCCTGGTAACTGGAACCCCAAAATCATGTGGGCCATAAGATCGAAGGGATACTTATAGCCATTGATCCCATAAAGGTGCCATTTCGGAGTTCGGGGTTTCGAAGTGGAAGAGGAACGCCTGTCGGAGGTCTGTTCAAGTCCCGAAAGTCGGGAAGCTTGAGTGATAGGTGGCAAGAATCCATGTCAGAGATAGAGGACAACGAAGAATATAGGTAGCATACTCATCGCCAGGTGGAGTCAAAATTTCTTTGACTGTTTTGGGGTTTTGGAGGTTGGAGAGCCAGAAGACTTGTATCCGGATTCACGAATTCGCAAACTCCGAAACTCTGAATCAACGAAAAGTTTCATTGGGGAGATAGCCTTTGTTGAACGCATCGGGGTTCGACATTTTAGTAGTTTTGAAGACAAGATTCGGGGGTATTTTCATCATAATTCCCAAATTCGTGAAATGCGACACAACTGTGGAGGAGGACGTGGCCAAGGATTTCAGAAATTCGGCATTTCGGGTTTCAGAGGGTTGAAGAGTCAGGAACTCAATAATAGGATTCACGATATCAAGAAACCTGAAGTCCCTATTCGACAAAGGGCGCAATCATATTGTTGGTCATTTGGTTGGGTTGATGCCTTGTGTTTGACCACGCAGGCATACCTATAAGAACCTATGGAAAACACTATTGTTGTTTGTGTGTGGGATTCCCTGTGGAGGAACTGAAGATTCAATTTGAATTGTGGAATATTTAGAACGATCCTACGTGGATCTTGACCCGAGGGTTGGGGGTCTGCATCATTTTGGTATCAGAGCCTGATATTGTCTATATATTTTAGGCAGAAGGAGATAAGAGGAAAAAGAATACTCTGATACACACCATTTTGGTATCAGAGTCCATAACAAATTATTTGCTTTCTGTATCAGGGAGAAGGGGGAAAAATTTCTCAGCCATGCCGCCGAGAAGAAGAGACAGGCCAATGCCAATGCCTGATCCAGCAAGGGAAAGAGAAATGCGAGAGTTGCGTGCCAGGCTTGATTCCATGGAGACAACACAGAGGCACCCAGTTGACGTTGAGGATATCAGTGAGGATGAAAGTGAAAATGAAGCTGGAAATGAAGAAGAAGAAGTCGTAGTCGAAGATGCTGCAGATGAATGGCTATTCAGGGCCGTTGCTAGGATAGGTGCCAGAGAAAAAATGGACATTCTAGTGTATGAGGGAAACCTGGATGTTAAATAGCTTCTAGAATGGATTATATATCTAGACAAATACTTCAAATATGAGGATGTCGAGGAAGATAAGAAAGTCAAACATGCCATTACTAGACTTAAAGGGCATGCAACACTATGGTGGGATGAACTGCAGGCTAACAGACGCTACAAGGGAAATCAGAAAATCAAAATTTGGGATAGAATGGTTGCAAAGATGAAAGCTAAATTAATACCCAAGGATTATCAAATCACTCTATTTCGTAGGATGCATAATTTGAGACAGAAGATGATGTCAGTGAAAGAATACATGGAAGAATTCTACAAGATAAGCATCAGGACAGGTCATCGGGAAAGCGATAATGAAAAGGTTTCCAGGTACATGAATGGTCTGAGATATGGAATTCAAGATGAGATGAGCATGATGACCATTCAGACTATTGAAGATGCTTATCAGATGGATCTGAAAGCTGAAGAGAAGATGAGCCGAAATCAAGGTCAAAGAGGCCGAGGTAGAAGTCAAGCTAGAGGCAAAACAATTACCCAAGATAGAACTCAGAAATATAAAGAAGAGGGGAAGAGACCTCAAATTCAACATGAGAGAGGAGGAATCTCACAGAGAGGGCAGTATGTTGATAGAAACACTTTTCCTCGAGGAAGAGGAAGAGGAAGAGGAAGAGGAAGAGGAAGTGAAGTAAAATGCTTTGTCTGTGGAAAAATCAGACATAAATCCTATAAGTGTCCAGATAAGAAGAAAGATGGTGGTGAAACTCACATTGCCAAAGCTCAAGGATGGAGTGTTGAGGCAGAAGACATTGAGGGAGGAATATCTTTGATGATGAGGAAAGTTCTCTTGATACCAGAGAAGGAGGCAGAGAACCCAACCCAAAGAAACAGTTTGTTTCAGACTGCTTGCAAAACCAAAGACAGGTTATGCAAGGTCATCATGGACAGTAGTAGCATAGACAATATTGTGTCTACAGAGATGGTAGAAAATATGGAGCTAGATACTGTTGCACATCCAAGCCCATACAAAGTTTCGTGGCTACAAAAAGGACATCAGGTAAATGTCACTAAACAATGTTTAGTTGAATTTAAAATAGGAGGATATAAGGATGAAATACTATGTGATGTCATTCCCATGGATGTTTGTCATCTATTGCTGGGTAGACCATGGAAATATGACAAAAATGTGATTCATGATGGGAGAAAGAACACATACACCTTGGAGAAAAATGGTAGGACTCACATGTTGTTGTCGATTAAGGATAAAGCGGTGAAAACAGAGACAAGCAACACTGTACTTCTCATGAGTGGGAAGGAACTTCTTAATGAGGTTAAGAAGAAGGAAGACACACAATCTATTGTGGTCAGGAAGCCCAAAATTGTTTTGACCAGTACAATGATAGATGATTTACCAAAATAAATCCAGGAGTTGCTGGAAGAGTTTGTTGATATAGTAGTGGACGAACTACCTCGTTCGTTGCCACCTATCAGGAGTATAAGTCATCATATTGATCTTATACCTAGAGCCAATTTACCAAATAAAGCGGTATATCGGTTGATGCCGTAGTAAAATGAAGAAGTTAAGAGACAGTTCCAAGACTTAATGGACAAAGGATTGATTCGAGAAATCTTAAGTCCATGCGTTGTTCCGACAGTGCTCAGCCCAAAGAAAGATGGAGGCTGGAGAATGTGTACAGACTCAAGGGAAATCAATAAGATTACCATTAGATACAGATTTCCATTACCAAGGATGGATGAATTGATGGATTGCTTGAGTGGAGCAATATGTTTTTCAAAGATTGATTTGAAAAGCGGGTATAATCAAATTCACATGAGAGAAGGTGATGAATGGAAGAAAACATTCAAGACAAATGAGGGATATATGAATGTCTTGTCATGCCATTTGGATTAATGAATGCACCCAATACTTTCATGAGATTGATGAATGAAGTCCTAAATGATTTCATAGGAAAATTTGTCATTGTATATCTTGATGATGTATTAATTTTCAGCAAAATCGAAGCAGAACACTTGAAGCATTTAGCTGAAGTAATGAAGAGATTACAGCAAGAGAAATTGTTGATAAATATGAAGAAATCATCATTTATGAGGAAATAACTCATTCATTTGGGTTTTGTTATCTCTGCAAATGAGTTGAAGATAGATCTAGAAAAGGTAGATGCAATTAAGAATTGGCCATCACCGAAGAGTGTGTTTGAAGTTCGAATCTTCCATGGTTTGGAAAATTTCTACATGAAATTCATTCGAAATTTCAATGGAATCAGTGCACCAATGATGGATATGGTGAAGAAAAGACACAATTCTTTTCACTGGTGACGCAGAGCGATCCTCTAAACCCTCACGGTTCCACCCTTCTCTCACCAGGACCTTCTCATTCTCTCACAGGCCCGAAGAGTGTAAGACTCTTCCAACTCCTCTCAGGAGATCCTGACCCACATATGTCCCTATCTTCGGAACTCGGGAATCTCGAGTTTTCGAGTTCAACACTCACTATATCGGGTCTTTCACTTCCCCAAATCCCGATGATCAAAGGGTCAACGTCCTCGGATATCGGGGGTTTCCCTATCTTCGAGATAACGCCACTTGTCAATGCCTCCTCATATGGCTTAACGCCCTGACGCCTGTCCTCCACTCGCACTATCAGGAAATCACCCTTTGCGATGTCAACACTCCATATTTCAAAACCCCGTGTGCCGAGGTGACGACTCTCCGAGATCGCGCCACCTGTCTTCCACTAGTACCTGGGGTCCCACGCTGCCACGTCCTCTTCGGGACTTCGCGGATCATGGATCCACGATGCAAGAGTTTTGTGATGTCGGAAACTCTGAACGCCGAACCCCGATATGATGGGATCGCGTGCCACCTGTCCTCGTCACAATCGACGGCTCCCGTTAAATCGAGAAATCTCTATTCGCGATTTCAAAAGGAAATGAACCTCTTTCCTTTGCAATCGCCGAAGCCCGAACCCCGATGTGCCGAAATTCGATGGCCGGTTCTCTCCTGCGCCCAAGGGTTAAACTCCTTGTAGCTTCTCCATGATCCAATGATCCCCGGGATTTCGTGATTCTCCTCCGCGAATCCTGTTCGTTGATTCTTCCTCTTGGAGATCTCCTGCTCCAAAGCTTCTCTCAATCCGCGCTCCTCCTAGGTCTGTTCCCAAAGTCTTCACCATAGAACTATCCCTCCTGAGCTTAATTTTCTCCGACTCCTTCAAATACCTTTGCGCTCGCCTCCTGCTCACGCTCAGACTTCAACAATTATCAAAGTGTTGAGTTCTTCCGGACTATGTGCACTCAATGTGACAGTAACCCATGCCTTTATTTTCTCAGATTTACTGCTGAGATTTTAACCTCGGTCTGCACTCCACCTGCACTACACGAGCAACCCAATTCGACTTCTGGGTCGATGAGAATAAGATTTTAACTGTGAGCCTCCTCAATGCACTCTATGCGGAGGAATTCAACTGCACTCTATGCAGGAATCTCCTGGCTCAGACTGAGAAACAATTGAAACTTATCTTCCTCTCTCTCCCTCAGATGGAGAATACAATATCCTTGGTAGTCTTCCAACTCAATCCACTTATTGCTGAGTACTCTGGATATTTAGTAACGCAGTAAAATCTCCCTCAGTGGATGCTTCCTTTGGATGATAGAACTCAAAGAGTTCCTTCCTCCTCGTGTCTGTATACAACCTTCCTCAAAGTCCTCCAGACGGAGCCCCTCAGAATCATCACAGGATTCTGGTCTTTCTGAACTCACAAAAGAGTTCTTTCCTCATATACGCTCAATACCCTCTTGGTAGAGCTCTTACAGAACTCCCAGTAGAGGTTCTTTCCACAACAGTGACTCAGTAACACTGCTCTGACTATTGAGGTGTTCAGTAACCCCAAAGTCCTCCTTCTTTCCGAGTTGATGATTCCAGGCTTGTACTTCCGCACGTCTCTGTCTGACTCCTCATGAGTTCAGAAGTGCCCCCTCTGTGCACCGGTATTTAGAGTCTCAACACTCTGACATGCCCTCATGGCATGAAACCTCAAAGACCTCTCAAACCTGAAATCAAACACACTCCCTGCAATTACATGATAACAATACACAATTGCAGCATATAAAGAACATACACATACAGACATGCATATAATGACAGACTGGTGCAGGAAAAACTGCTCTATATTAATAATGGCGAATGCCTGTATATTTTACAAGGTGTTTCCGAGCTCCCTCTTGGCTCCTCTGCTCTGCATGCAGATTCTACTACCCAACCCTCTCAAATGAGATCTCCAAATCTCTTTTACATGAGGTGGCTCAATCGAGCGTCTCCTTCCAGGATTTACCTACCCTATTGATTTACAATCAATGGACTATCTAGTTTGCTATCCAGAACTAGATCTCAGCCGATCTATAATAAATTCCTATCTTATCTACAACCTGCGCAAAGACATGGCATTCATGGCTCACCAACCTAAGACATTTATTTACATTCAATTCAAATTCAAAATGAGGCTGCGCCTCCCTTTCAGCCCTGCATGAGTGCGCGCTGACGTGGCTGACTGGCTGGCATGGAGAGATGCTCCTGCATCAACTGGATAGAAAAAGCAGAGAAGAGTTTCAATCTACTGAAGAGCAAGATCACTGAGCAACCAATTCTGGTTTTGCCGGATTTTAGCAAGACATTCCAGGTCAGGTGTGACACGAGTGGATTTGCAATTGGAGTGGTCTTGAGCCAAGACGACAGGCCGATTGCATATTTCAGTGAGAAACTGAATGAAGCAAATATCAAGTACTCCACATATGACAAATAATTCTATGCAATCATACAAGAATTGAAGAAATGGAGACATTATTTGGTTCCCAAAGAACTTGTTTTGTATAGCGATAATCACGCTTTACAATTCGTGACTCAACATGAGAAGTTGAACCAAAAACATATTAAATGGGTTGAATTCATGAAGAATTTTACTTTTGTGATTAAGCATATTTATGGAACTGCTAACAAAGTTGCTGATGCTTTGAGCAGGAAAAGTTTGCTTGTGCAGGAATTCAGAGTCAAGACTTTGGGTTTTGATAACCTCAAAGAAATGTATAGGGATGACCCAGATTTTAAGGAATTGTATGAGGCATCTCAGAATCCAATTCTCAGGGACAGAAGCCAGTGGACCGAATACATGATCCAGGATGGATTATTATTCTGATGCAATTAGCTATGTATTCCAAAATGCTCCATGAGGGAGAACCTGCTGAAGGAAAAACATAGTGGAGGATTGGCCAGACACTTCGGTCATGATAAGACGTTCTCAAAGTTGAATGACTCATATTTTTGGCCAAGGATGAGGACAGATGTTAAGAAATTTGTGGACAGATGCAGGATTTTTCAGCACACAAAAGGGAAAAGACAGAACACAAGGTTATATCAACCATTACCCATACCAGAAAAGCCTTGGGACACAGTGAGCATGGGTTTTATATTGGAACTGCCAAGAACACAAAGAGGATGTGATTCAATATTTGTCGTAGTCGACAGATTCTAAAAAATGGCACATTTCATACCATGCCAGAAAAGAAGTGACGCAACTCATATTGCGAACCTGTTTTTCAAGGAAGTCATCAGACTTCACAGCTTTTCAAGGAGTATCGTGTCTGATCGAGATACCAAGTTCGTAGGACATTTTTGGAGGACCTTTATGGAAAAATCTGGGGACAAATTTTTCTTTTATCTCAGCATATCATCCTCAGATGGATGGGCAGACATAAGTCATGAACATAAGCTTGGGAGATTTGCTGAGGAGCTTAGTGACTGAACACCACAGTCAGTGGGATCACATTCTGCCATAGGCAGAATTCGCTTACAATGATTCATTCAATAGAAGAACAGGGTAGAGTCCATTCCAGATTGTATATGGAATGAAGTCAAGGGGAGTTTCTGAATTGAAAGATTAGGAACAAGCTGAATTTAGGAGTGCTAGTGTAGAGGACTTTGCAGAAGGAATGAAGGAGCTTCACAACCGAATTAAGGAGCGATTGCAGAGTTCGAGTCAAGAATACAAGCAGAGAGCAAATCAACACAGGAGAGAACTTCAATTTGAAGTTGGTGATCTGATTCTTGAACATTTGAGGACGGAAAGGTTCCCGAGGGGAACACATAACAAACTGAAGATGAAAAATATTGGACCATGCAAGGTCATAAGAAAATTTGGGGCAAATGCATATGAGATTGAATTACCCGATGGGGTCGTAATCTCATTGATATTCAATGTTGCAGATTTGTACCCTTACAGAGCTGAGGAAGAAGGAGTAGAAAACAATCAAGAGGAAGTTCAATGGACAAAACAAATGCGTGTAGCTGAAAAGTCATAGATGGAAAGCATAATTGACAAGAGGATTAGCAGAAAGACCAGGAGAAAAGAGTATTTTGAATACTTGGTCAAATGGAAGGGACATCCAGTTGAAGATGCCAGTTGGGAAGATGAAACAAAAATTCAGAAGCATGGATAGACCATGCAAGAGCTCATGAACAGGAGCTCATGAAAATTTTCAAGTGAGGGAGTATGATGCAAGAGCATCGTAAGTAGCAAGCGAATATGAAGGCGAAATACAACTGGAAAAGCGCAGCACACATTTTACACATTTTGAAATGTTTTTGAAAAATTAAGAAGTGGATATTAATGTAATATCTAGAAGCGTACTTACATGTTGTAAACAGATCTTGAGAGATTGCTCTCATCTGTAGTATGTAAAGGCATTTATACGTAATTAATGAAAGTAGGTAGATTTGAATTAAGAGATTAGACAGTTTAGAGAGTAGGAGGGAAAACGGATATAGACACCCTCACCCCTGTATCATTGTATTATGAACATTATCATCATTGAGAGCTATAGCAGAGAGTTGTAGAGAAGAACCCATGTACAAGAGAATTTGAGTTAATATATGAAGTTTTGACTCAGATTTCATGGTGTTATGATGTTTACTGTTTACATATGTTGAATGGTATGCTTATAGTTGGTTTATTCTCTCTGTTTATGCATTTGTTTCCATGCTATGTTGAATGTATGATTTCATGTTGAATGTATGAAGTCTAAGAGGGTAGAATGAGATTCAATTGTTTCTCTTCATGAGAGAGTTCTTGCAAGGAGTGCAGTGAAGCGTCCCCAAGGTGTGCGTTGACGAAGTTCTTAGTTTTATCTCAGAAAGATCAAGAGAGATATCATTGTTCTCATATCAGCAAAAGTGCAGGAGAGCACAGAAGCCGTGCAAGGTGTGCGTAGGCTAGTTGAAGCCTTGGAATTTATCAACTAAGGTTGAAGAGTGAATGACTGTTGTTGCCGAGAGTGCACAGAGTCTAAGAGGTCAAATACCTAGAAGTATTTGAAAGATTTCCGCAAGGAGTGCATGCATGAGTCCTTTTGAGGCTTGAGTTGCAAGAGAAAGCTCAGGAGGGTTAGCACCTTTGAAGTGTTCAAAGGGAGACAGGGTCGAAGTCACCTCGCAGAAGTTAAGTTCCAGTGTAAGAACACCGGTTTGTTTCATATAGATTCATAGGAATAAATCGAATGGTCGAAATTCTCCGTGGAGAACTCGTGAAGTCACGAGGACCGTAGGATCTAGAGGATTTGCAGGGTGGATAAGGGTTGGACGAACCCATTACACTAGTTTCAAGATTCAACGTCGACCATTGATCGTGTTCAGTTGAGCATCATATCATTTCAGTATTTTGGGGTTTGTAAATCTGGAGTGTAAGCCAAATCCCTTGGTCACTCGAACTTCCAAATCGCGAAATGTATTATCGTGTGTGAAGGCAAGGCGTAGAATTTTCGGTGCTTCAAAATTTTGGAGTTCGGCATTTTGAGGGTCCTGACAACAAGGTGTCGGGCCTAGTGGAGCGAAAATCCCGAAGTCACGAATCCCGACAGGAATTTGGCATGGAGTTTCAGGATTTCGGCACTTCGGGTGTCGGGAAGTAGAGGAGGCAGCGTTTTGGGATCAAGAGTTTCGAACTTCCGATAACTGGAAGCCTGAAATCACATGAGCCATCAGATCGAAGGGAGACTTATAGCCATTGATCTTGTAAAGGTGCCATTTTTCTATTCGGGGTTTCGAAGTGGAAGAGGAACTCTTGTCGGAGGTCTGTTCAAGTCCCAAAAGTCAGGAAGCTTGAGTGACAGGTGGCAAGAATCTGTGTCAGAGATAGAGGATAATGAAGAAGACAGGTGGTGTACTCATCGCTAGGTGGAGTCAAAACTTTGTTGACTGTTTCATGGTTTCA
>JASDQU010308011.1:137572-149787 GCA_032191745.1 Picea mariana | reverse complement strand
AGGCAAGAAACTGAAGCCCATCCGATATGGACCCTTCACTATTTTGGAGAAAAGCAACACTAATGATTTTCGTTTAGATCTTCCACCTTATATGTAGATTTATTCAATTGTGAATGTAGAGAACGTGAAACTTTTTGAACCTTTCATAATCATGGATCAGGATGAGGAAGTTTCAATACCATCAGTTGATGAGTTTTTACCTGACTTGTTAGATGAGTTAAAGGAAGATATCATCTTGGATGGAAGGACAAGGACTTCACATAGAGGTGATGTTGATTATCTTCGAGTAGACGTAAAGGGCACACATCCAAGAAAGGAAAAGTGGATTGAGAAGGATAAGCTGAGGGAACTCTTCCCTCACTTACCAATTGATTGATAAAAGATTTGGTGGTCCAAAAAGCTCTCAATGGGAAGGCGTGATTCAAAAACGATCCAGAAAAAGTTAAGATAACTCAGAATGCATAGAAGCAAGTCAGAATGCTTAGAATGCCTTCAGCACACAACAAAAAGGAAAAAATTCAAAATTCCTAAAACTTATTGAAAAGGGCATAATCGCAAAGAGTGCGTTGCAAGTTTTCTAACAGAGCAAATGTCTCGTCAAACGGAGTTATAGATCAAAAGTTATAAGTGCTCAAAGTTCAATCAAACTTGGTCAAACAAGCAAAAGTCAAAGTGACACATGGAACCACTGTAAGGGTGACATGTGGCATATCTAAGTTGGAAATATGACGTGGCATGGAAGACACATGGCCACGTTCGATGATGACACATGTCAACTTCATTGACAAATCAAATTGTGACAAGTGACAGTTTTTATGTGGACCAGTTATATGGCACCACATGGCACCCCTCCCATGGATGGAATGTGAAAATGTTTATTCGACTCCCCAAGAGTCAAACTCATTACCCTCAAGTAGCCCAAAGGCCCCACACATCATTGTTAACCACTACACCACACCTGAATCCTTGTTTGTTATGAGATTTAATTATTATTTAAATCCAAAGTTTACACTAAGGCACCAAAAGGGAGGGGGTAGGCCTTCGGCCCAGCCCTATTCACATGCACCAACAACATATGACTATACTGCTCTGCCCCCTTAGGGGCTTAACCCAATAAATCCACTATATTTATCCTATTTCCACCATATCCGCCTCCATTTATCACATTTCCGCTATTTTAGTGGTCGCCCGCCAAATTTGGCAGGGCGTACCAAAGTTATTGTAACCTATTCCCAAAATAGGGGAGGCCCATGGGATTCAACCCCAGGACCTCCGAAAAACCAACACCTAATTTTAGTTATGCTAACTGCCATGCCAACCACCTGAGTTATGACATAACTGCCTAGACTTTATATATAAAGGAGTTTCGAGCAATGCATTCAAACACGAGAGGAAAGAGAAGGGGCTCGTTGAGCGCATCTGTACAATATGGATTTGGGTGAATTTTTCAAGATTTTTGCATGGATTTCGAGATCTTTTAGTCATTAATTACAGAGCAATGGCACAAAAACCGAGGCAGGGGTATCTTGTGGGCCTGAAAGTGATCGACTCAGATTGAGGCGTGGAGAAAATCATTTTTAGGTAAAATGATGCCACGAACGTAGTGGTGGTGTTAGTTTTCTGATCTGAGAAAATATTTTGTGTCTTAACTCCAGAATGAGGTATTCTTATGCATTTTTCCCAATTCTTTTGTGGAGTTAATAAAAATACCTACCCATTTGAGAGCAGGACCTGGAGACATAGTCCACTAGGGACGAAATCCATTATCAAGTTCTTTTTGTTCATATTGCATGATTGTGTCTCTTTCATTTTGATCTTTTCCTTATTTATGGTGTACTTTTGCTTGTGCTCATTTTATACAATTCTTTAATAAGTCACCCGACGAAAATATCCCGGATCAAGGAGTTTGTCGAAAGTATAGCCAATGATTGTTCCTAGATACTTTGAAAAATCATATTAATAATATTAATGGAGTAGGATAAATTCTCATCATACACATAATTAAAACAAAGGCCCGAGAAATGACCAATATCTATTCTATTGAGTATTCAAAATTTGATACAAAATTTACAAATCATAACATAAAGGTCAAAATATCATTTGGAGGAATTAAAGTAAATGCCATTTATGCAGAGAACTTAACATGGTATTTCATTGAAAACCCATAGAGAGTGAACTTGAAAATTTAGTTTGAAACTCAAAATATGGAAAATCACTAGCCATGTATGCCAAAATAGTTCTTTGGAAAGATAAAACAATATACAATTGTATTTTGAATAATGTTTGTAAAAAGTAAATGTGTTTTTCCAAAGAGGTTGGGATTGGGGATCTCGTGTACTATTAAATATAAGAAAGACTTGGAATAAAGAAATAAATATAGTTAGAAACAGGTCTTAGGTTTTCACAGGTCATAAAACAAACAATTCTGAGGAATTACAAAGCTAGCAAAAGAAAAGAAGATAAAAATAAGATGTAGTGGATGCTTGAGTACTTACCAAGAACAAAATTTTCTCTTACTCTTGTTTTTCTATTGTTTATGCAGGTGGATATTGGTGGCCACCAACCTGTTCCAAATTCCAATTGGCTCATCTTGATAGTTTTTAGTTCAACATGTTTCTCTGTAATGGGGAAATTTCTTTGTAATTCTGGGTTATGCACTTCCATGTTTGTATTGAATCCATACAAAACATCCATGTGGATATCGGTAGCTGCCCACCTATTCCAAATAGCTTATTTTGCCAGTTTTCATGTCAGTACATCTTTTTGTACTTTCAGGGCCATTTTGGGCCCTAAACAATGTTTTATTGGATTTCCACAATCAAACTACAGACAGAGTTAGAGTTTGACAACATAATGTGTACTCCTTGAAAAGACATTTCCAATGGGATAAAAAATGCCTAAAACAAAGATCATATGCAAATGTTATGGCCCCGAGAAGTTAATGTACTAACTTACCCCAACGTGACCCACATGACTTTTGGGGCTTCATCTTCTAGCGTTCGGTTTTTGGATGTGTAGGGTTTTGGCATTCATGCTTATCATAAAAATTCCTTCAGATCATCATTATACTCATATTATTTAAAATGAGTATAGTTGTCACATCTCTTCTTAGAGTTAAAGTTGCCACCATTCTAGCGAGTCTTGCACTCTGTATTTTTACATTCTCTGTATATCTCTTTCATTAATATAAATCATGTATTGTTGTATTTCTCTATTTCTAGAAATTGTTATGGGTATTCCATTGTAATATATCTTCTTTCATTTCATTCCAAAAATAATCCAGATCAGTGGTATCAAAGCAGGTTGCTTTTGATCATTTTTCAGTGCATGTCCCCAACGAGGTTCGAGTATAGAAAGTTGGGTCTGCTTGTCTCTCCTAAGGAAAATCTCTCTCACACACCCAAGAAACCCTCTATGGTGGCATAAAATAAAAATGACGAAGAAAAAGATTCTATTAATGTGTTTCTTGAGAAAGCTCTCGTGTGATAGAGGGATGAAATGGTGGAGAAATTTTCCCACATCCTTAAAGGCCTGCCAAAATAAATAGGCACATGTTCATCAAGAAACCACTTTGGAGGAACCTCTTCCTTCAAGGTACAAGTTAATTTTGTTATTTCCATATTCAAAGGTCATACATATGTAGATTCCTTAGAAAAATGTTTAAATATGCTAGAAGGTTATTTATCTGTTCACAAATTTTCTGACAGGGAAAAGATCACCTTCACACTCTTCAAAGCTCTACCCCATGTCAAACATTGGTAACAAACTTACTAGGAGAAAACTTCCACAAAGGAATCTCGAATAAATGAGGCCAAGTCCACTTGGTATTTTTTTGTGGATGTAATCAAGGAACATTACTAACCCATTCATAACTATGAATATCGATACATGAGATGTACCACACTGCGGCAAGAGAAGAGCCAAACAGTGTCGAAGTTCAAAAGTACTTTACATTCCTTGCACACCAAGATGGGTATCAAATAATCCAAGAAAAATATGGTTCTAAAATACCATGGGGCTATGCACAAGTGCATCCAAAATGAAATGGATTTCCTAAACATCTCATCATTGGGATATTTCTATCGATATGTTGTCAAAATCGAGCAGACATTTAGGCACCAGAACAATTGGGAGTTTGGGTTTGCAAATAAGCAACAACCAAAGAATGGTAAATACATCCCTAAATAACAACCTCATGACAACCAGTCCAAGACATAGGAAAAGAAGGGTAAAGTAATTATGAAGAATGACACTGGGAAGTGGTGCGACTTCCATAAAATCCCCTAGAACAACACCGATGAATTTCACTCAAAAAAATCATTAGTGGTCGAGGTCAAAGACAAGGATCCAAACCCTAATTCAGAATATGATCCAGAAAATATTGAAAAAAAAAAGATCATCGACGCATACCCCACTGCTACTGTCGTGACTGAAAAAATTCAACAAGAATAACTAGTAAATGTTGAAGAGGGGGAGTGCCTCTTCCATTCACAGATTTGGGTGAAGGGGACTCTGTTTTATTTCATTGATGATAGTGGGAGCCAGAATAAATTCATCTCATCTGAGGTCGTCAAACAACTAGGGTTGTCTTCAAAACCACACCTACATCAATACAACATCCGGTGGATTCACCAGGGACAATATCTCTGTGTCAGCCACCAGTGCCTCCTGTCCTATGGCATCCAACCATTCAAGGATGAGGTAGTGTGTGATGTTTCCCCTCTTGATGATTGTGATGTTGTTTTGGGCCTTCCATGTTGTTTATGAGTCTCAACCTTATAGTGTCATTATTACTCTGGGGGATTATCTCTATAGGATACCAGAGGTAGTTTCGAATACTGTTCCAACAAAAAATTGTCACAAGGTAATCTCTCATACTGAAAAATTCATCCTCTTCACAGTCTGTTCAAGGAATGCATAGAATTCCACTACAACCACTATAGCCTTAACACCTTCTATCCAGTAGAAGCAAATTGCAGAAGAGAAAGAAGATATTGTTTCTTCACCTACAATGGTTCCTACACAATGGCCCATCAAAACCAGAGACAACAAATGGGTGGAACAGATTCAACCACTCCAATAATAGTTTTGTGAGAACCTTCCATAGACCAAGCAATGCAACTTCCCCAACAAGGCACACAACTCACAAAGATTGAGATTCATAAAACACTTTCCCCTCTTCCCCGTGAACTCAATGCAATCAATACCATTTCTTCCTAAGGGGGGAGGATTGATTGAGGTTGATATTGGCGGCAACCCACCTCTTCCAAATTCCAACTGGCTCATCTTGATAGTTTTCAGTTAAGCATGTTCCTCTGTAATGGGGACATTTCTTTGTAATTGTGTGTTCTACACTTCTGGGGATGCCATGAAGTCCTACATAACATCCAGGTGGATATTGGTAGCTTCCCACATATTCCAACTAGATTATTTTGGAATTTTTCATGTCAGTACATCTTTTTGTACTTCCAGGGTCATTTTGGGGACCTAAACAATGTTTTATTGGCTTGTCATAGTCAAATTGTAGACTAAGTTAGATCTTGATGAGATACTGCGTACTTCTCAAAAAGACCTTTCCAATGGGCTATCACATGCCTAAAACAAAGAGCGTATCCAAAGTTATGACCTTGGGAATTTAATGTACTAACTTACCCCAATGTGGCCCACATGACTTTTGGTGCTTCATCTCCTAGGGTTAGGTTTTTAGATGTCTAGGGTTTTGGGATTCATGTTTATCATAAAAAGGCCTTTAGAGCCGCATTCTACTCATCTGATTGTGAATGAGCATAGATGCCACATCTCTTCTCAGATATAAAGCTACCACCATTCTAGCGAGTCCCACACTCTGTATTTTTATAGTCTATGTACATTTCTTTCATTAATAGAAATCATCTATTGTTCTATTTCTTTGTTTCTGGAAATTTTTATGTGTATTTCATTGTAATATTGTTGCTTTCATTTTTTTCTGAAAATAACCCAGATAAGTGGTATCAGAGTAGGCTTCTCTTAATCGTTTTTCAGTGCATGTCCTCAACAAGGTCCAAGTATAGAAATTTGGGTCTCAAGATTGTCTCTCTTGAGTAAAATCACTCTTACATTCCCAAGAAACCCTCTATGGCAGTGGAAAACAAAAACAACAGAGAAGAATATTATATCTACCTATTGCTTTTGCAAGCTCTTGCACGACAGAGGGATGAAATGATGGAGAATTTTTCACACATCCTTTAGTTCCTGTCGATAACAATAGATGTATATTGATCAAGAGACCACTTTTGAGGAACCTCTCCCTTCAAGGTACAAGTTAATTTTGATATTCTCATATTCGAAGGTCAGATAGATACACATGCCTTAGAAAAATGGTTAAATATGCTATAACGTTATTTCTATGTTCAAAATTTTTCTGATGGGGAAAAGATCACCTTCAAACTCTTCGAGGCTCTCCCCCATGTCAAACATTGGTGGGAAACATACTGGGAGTAAATTTCAACAGAGGAATTTGGAATATATGGGGTCGATACCACTTGGTATTTTTTTGGATGCGGTCAAGGAACAATACTACCCCATCAATAACTATGAAGACAAATATATGAGATGGACTACACTGCGGAAAGAGAAGAGCCAAACAGTTTCGGAGTTCACAAATACTTTCCATACCTTGTGCACCAAGTTGGGTATCAAAGAATATAAGTGGCATATGGTTTGGAAATATCGTGGGGCTATGCATAGGTACATACAAACCAAAATGTATTTCCTAAACATCTCATCATTGGGAACTGCCTATCGATATGTTGTCAAAATCGAGCAAACATTTAGGCAGCAAAAAAAATTGGAGTTCGAGTTTGAGAATCCATAAGAACCAAAGCATGGTAAAGATGGCCCTAACTAATAGCCTCCTGACAACCATTCCAAGAGATAGGAAAAGAAGGGTAAACAAAATATGAAGAATGACACTGGGAACTGGTACGAATTCCACAAAATCCCCTGGAACAACATCAATGAATGTCGCTTGAAACAGTCATTGCTAGGCGAGGTCAAAGACAAGGAGCCAAATCTTGATTCAAAATCTAATCCATAAAATATTGAAAACAGTCAGATCATTTACACAAACTCCACTGCTACTGTCAAGACCACAAAAATTCAACCAGAAGAACCAGTAGATCCTTAAGAGGGGGAGCGCCTCTTCCATTCACATATGTGGGTAAAGCAGACCTTGCTTAGACAATGAGAAGAAATTCATCTCATCTAAGTTCATCAAACTATTGGCGTTGTTGACAACACCACACTCACAACCATACAACATTGAGTTGCTTCACTAGGGATGATATCTCTGTGATAGCCAATAGTGTCACATGTTCTATGGCATCAAACCCTTCAAGGATGACATAGTATGTGATGTTTTTTTGAGCCAACCATATATGTGGAAACATCATGTTATTTATGAGTCTCGATGCCATAGTGTCATTATTACTATGGGGGGTCAGCTCTACAGGATACCATAGGTAGTTCTAACTATTGTTCCATCAAAATAATGTCGCAAGGTAATCTCTCATACTACAAAATTTATCCTCTTCATAGTATGTTCAAAGGATGAATAGAAGGCCACTAGAACCACCGCAGCCTCAACAACTTCTATCCAACAAAAGAATATTGTAGAACATAAAGAATATATTGTTTCTTCACCTACAATGGTGCCTACACAATGCCCCTTCAAGCCCAGAGACAATAGGTTGGTGCAACAGATTCAACCTCTCTAGAAATAGGTTGTTGACAGTCTTCCATAGACCAAGCAACGATAATTCTCCAACAAGGCACATGGCTCACGAAGATTTAGATTCAAAAAAGTCTTTCCCCTCTTCCTCGGGCACTCAACGCAATGGATACCATTTATTCATAAGGGGGGGAGGATTGATCCAGGTGAATATCGGTGGCCACCCATGATATAAAAAGGATTCAGAGAAGGTTAAGAACAACTTAGAACTCACAGAGGCAACTTGACATGCTCAGAATGGTGTCAACACACAGAAAAGGGGAAAATTTTCAAAGTCCCTGAAACTCAGTGAAAATGGAATGATTGCGAAGAGTGTGTCACAAGCGTTCTAACGATGCAAATGAATCGTTAAACGGAGTTATGGATTGAAATATATTTGCGGTCAAAGTTTTGTCAACCTAGCTGAGTCAGCAAGGGATGAGTCAACATCCGTACAAATGATGTCAACATTCGTACAACACACATTGAAGGAGAAGGAAGGTGACACATGGAATCCTGACATTAGTATGATGTCAACATGATGATGTGGTAGCACCAGAGGCTGTCACATGTCACCCAATTTTGGTGTTTTGGGACCAATCAGATCATGGCACGTGGAAGTCCATATGACTGACGTGTCATGGTGACGTGATGTGATGATTTTGAATGTGGTAGTGTGGATTAGTGAGAGGCCACCGCATTGCCAAATCAGAGGCTTCCACATGGCAGGCAGGAAATGCCCAAGGACATCTCGTGAACAAAATTTGAAAAAACATGGTTGGCAGGTCTACGAAATCGAGCAGACCACGCCAACAATAGACAAAATTATATCATTTGGATATGATTTTTGACATACCACTAAACTTGTTGGAATGATCACATTGTATATATATACCATATAACAAATGCAAAGCCAAAAGGGGAGTCCATGGGGTTTGACCTAGGGACCTTCTCCCACAACAATGACTTAACATATCCACCCTAACCAATAGGGAGTATATTCCACATTGTAAACAACACATAAATAATTTATTAAATCATCCATCCGCCCAGCCACAAGGGGAGGAGCTAAGACCATACGACCATTCAGGCATGCATTTCTATGCAAGTACAGTCATAATTGCAGGTTGTAGAGGGCACGAAAACTGAGAAGAAATTCTTCTTGGGCATGAGAGTGACAGAGTTGGATAGAGGCATGGAGACAGTAATTTTTGGGTAATTCAACACCACAAATTCATTGGTGTTGTCTTTTTCTAATCTGATCATTATTTCTGCATCTTGATTTTGGAATGAGGTATACTTATGTATTTTTCCAAATTCTTTTGTTGAGTTAATGAAAGAGCCTACCCATTTGAGAGAAAGACCCTGAGACGTAGTCCATTAGGGACAAACTTCATTATCAATTTTTTTTGTTCATATCTGATGCTTATGTCTCTTCATTTTTAAGCTTTTCCTTCTTTAATGGTGCACTTTCATTTATGCTCATTTAATACAATTCTTTATAAGTCATGATGAAAAGATCCTAGATCATGTTGGTATCAAAGCAGTCATCTTTGAATTGAATTGTTGAGTGTGAATTCTTACTAGGGACAAGCATAAGCAGGGTGAAGTAACTCTTAATACTTTCAATCCCAAATTTGGTTGTGTATCCCAAAAGAATAAAATGGAAGAAGAGGACAAGCATGATGAACAAGAGAAAAACTTTCACATGGTATTTTATCACATGTCATAAATGGTTGAAGAAATGTATCAAGATTACGAGAAGAGGATGAATAAGAAAGGGAATAAAAAGGAAGCACATGCGGATGATTATGCTTCGGTAAACCAAGGGGCTGGAGGACATCCTCCTAAGCCTCTGTCTTCACCTGTGAGTTCTATTTCTTCTTTATTTGAGCATTCTCATCATTCTCATCATTCTACACATAAAGCGTCTTTTAAGAAACCATTATCAAATATTGACATAAAATTTTCTTTACCTATGTTTAAGGTTGAAGTGTATTTTTGTGTTCAACATATTAATGAAGAAGAAGCTAAAGTGTGATTGGCTTCTCTTTGGTTGGAAGGCACCGCTCTCATATGGTGGGAGAGAAAGCTTCAGGATAGAAGTAAGTGTGGTAACCTTCTTTCCTCATGGTCGGAATTTAAATCAGCAATAAGGAAGCAATTTTATCTATTATGGTATTTACATAAAGCAATGATGGAATGGAAAACTTTAAGGCAAAGTAAAGGTCAAATTGTACAAAGTTTCACAGAAGAATTTAGGAATAAAGAAATTGAAATAAATATTCCTTTGGATTCTTATGAAACTTTAATGAAGTATTTTGGCACAATTCAAAATTATATTTGTCATACTTTTCTCTTGTTTAACCCCACTAGTCTTGACGAAGTTTGTGTTCAAGCCAATCACCTTAAGAGCAGGGGGAAACATGTTCAAGAAAATACCATGAAGAAACTTTCCAATATCCCACCTAAAAATGTTAAGAAGTTTAAAAGGAAGGACAACAAGACCACCACAATTACGAGAGAAGGAGGAAATCCTTCTTGCACTCATTGGAAGAAAAGTAGTCACAATGAAGAAAACTATTAGAAACTGCATCCAAAAAAGACACCGAAACAGTTCGGCGGAAACAGGAAGACAAAAAACATTCTACAATGCAATAAGATCTTGGTTCCGATTCAGGATATGAAAGAAAGATCACAAGGGTTGGAGTACAAGGTAATGATTCTCTTCATTATAGTTCAAGTTCCAATAATGAATCTCATGCTGATAAATGAAAGAGGAATGAATTATTTCACATAAGAGTTGTATCTAAACACACTAAGATAGATACATTATTTGATCCAGGTTCCCAAGTAAACTGAATATCTGAAGCACTTTCTAAGAAGATGGGTCTTGAAATGAAACGACATCCAAAGCCCTATCCTCTTGGTTGGGTATGTGATAAATAAAACCTTAATTTCACCAAACAATGTAGGGTTATATTTTCTATTGCTTCAAAGTTGATTGATGAAGTGGATTTGGATGTTGTACAACTTGATATATGTGGCATAGTGTTGGGAAGTCCTTATATTTATGATATAAAAGAAATATTCTTTCGTCATGAGAACAAATACCACCTTACAAAGGGGGGAGTGGAATATATTGTTAGAGCTCACAACATGAGGGTAGATACAACACTTGTTAGTTTCAGGCAAATGAAGAGAATCATAAACAATAATAAGAGATATGTACTCATGGTCATAAGAGAGAAATATGTCAAGACACCCAATGCTTTCCAAGGGTGTGATCCATCTCATAAAAATGAATTATTTGATATTGTTTCTAAGTACGATGATTTTTTTTAGAAACTATATGGATTACCTCCTAAGAGGGAAATCCAACATGAGATACAACTTCAGCAGGATTCTCCTCTTCCTAATGTGGGCATGTACGGGATATCAGTTGTGGACATGACATAGATCAAGAAGTAGGTACAGGGATTATTGGATCAAGGGGTCATCAGGGCAAGTTTGTCTCCTTATGTTTCTCCAATCGTGATGGTGCCAAAGAAGGATGGCACATGGCAAATATGTGTCTATTATTGGACCATAAAATAAATCATTGTGAAAAATCAATACCCTCTTCCTCGCATAGATGATTTACTTGACTAGTTGAAGAATGTTGTTTATTTCACTAAGTTGGATTTGCGTAGTTGATATCATCAAATCAGGGTTGCAGAACAAGACACATGGAAAACTACCTTTAAAAGAAAACATGGATTGTTTGAGTGGTTAGTTATGTCATTTGGGATTTGTAATTATTTGTCAACTTTCATGTTTGTGATGAGTGATGTATTCAAACCTTTTCTAGATGACTTTTGTCACATATCCACTACGGTAACTATGATTTTTAACCCTTTTTATTTTCTTCCTTCTTCATCGGGGAACATAATCCCCGATTTTCTATGGTGCCTGGTGCAGGCCCTACCTTCCCTTACCGTTCCCCATGTGATCGTTGGCTATGACCACAAGACTTACTAGAAAGGTGCTTTCGGCTTTCGTGATTCGGAGAATCATGATGCATGCGTTCCCCTATTCTCTATCTTTCGAAATGACAAAACTCAAAAAAGGGTCTAACCAATCGTCGAATTGATCAATGGCTCGAACTAAATCCCAGTTCTCTACTTTTCGGGGTTTCGCATACCAAAATTTCGCGATGTATGAAGATGAGGGGTTCATACCCTTCGGTTCCCTGGGTGCCGCAACACCGGAACCCATATATATACTAAGCTCATTTTGGGGTTTCATAAGTCGAGATTTCACGATATGCGAAGACAAGAGGTATCATACTTGAGTTCCCAAGAGCCGAAACTATGAAGCCTATATATATAATGCTAAGTTTATTTCGGGGTTTCGCAAGTTGGGATTTCATGATATGCGAAGATAGGACGCCTCGCACTTGAGTTCCTATGATCCAAAACTCTGAAGC
>JASDQU010308011.1:71614-134567 GCA_032191745.1 Picea mariana | reverse complement strand
AAACTCCAAAATCTATCCACTCTGCTCAAATCATTTCGGGGTTTCACAAATCGGGATTTCACAATATGTGAAGACAGCAGGTCTTGCACTTGAATTCCTGGGAGATGAAACTCCGAAGTCTATCCACTCTGCTCAGCTCATTTCGAGATTTCAAAAATCAGGATTTCATGATATGTGAAGACAGGAGGTCTTGCACTTGAGTTCCCGGGAGCCGAAATGTCAAAACCTAAGGGAACCATTCTCTCGGGTACAAGGCTTCCAAACTTAGACTACTAAATCCTTCAATGGGTTCTTGGGTAAATATCCCCGGCTGGGTGACCTGACTAAAAGGCCTTCTTAAACTACCGAGATATGAACTCTGTGACAGGGGTGAGGTAAGCTTGTATGGTTTCTAAAACTGTAGTCCTTTAAAGGAACTCACTCTGACTCTGGAAGGTGAGGGAACCTCCCTGGAGGAGGTTCCTTTGGGAAATCAAACCAAGGAATAGCATGAGTCAAATACATGGGACAAATCTCAAGGGAATGGGCTCGTAATCTGAACTTATTCATTCTTTACATAAACCGATTATGGTCATATATGTATGACCATGCATCCATTATTTCTAGTCAAAACACCAGGAAAACATTGATATACAAAAATCATTTATGAGTGCACAAACATCAACATGCATCCATTATATTCAATTCAAGACACGAGATATAAACACTTATCAGAAAAACACCAGGTGTGACGTGACTGTTGAGAGAGGTGCTCATTTCCACCCAACTGTAGGCTTAGTGATTCCAATCGGATTTACCACTAGCCACCACCGAGCTAGACCACGATGATTTTAGATTTAGTCTCCTACTTCCTTCTCATCAGAAGTCGAGGACGAAGGTTACTCTCCTTCTTCTCTGCTCATGACTCATTGTATTTTCCAGAGTTCTTCTAGTTATCGTTTTGCGATCTCTGCCGCGCGTGCTCTCCACCCCCCCTTTTCCACACTTCTTTCCTTTCCTTTTTCCTGTGAGGTTGTGTGTGGCATGAATTTCCCTGTCCGATGGTCAGGTCCAAGAGCTTCTACGGATGGGTGGTTCACCCCCATCCCCTCATTTACTCTTGAGGATCCTCCCCGCCTACCATTCGGGTAGGTAATTCATTCAGGGGTCTGAGAGTGAGCTTTGGTTTCTGAGTATGTACAAATCAGTACGGTTTCAGTTCGGTGGAAGTTAACGTAGCCATTCCTGGCCCCTTCCACCACCTCTCATTATCCATCATGGTCCCTTTCAGCACATCCCCCTCCCAGCAATCATGTGACACATATTCATGATATAATTTTCATTCATCGACCTTTTATACAAAGGTCTGTCAAATCAAACATTTACATCTTTGAGTTTGCCATAGTTTTTGGCCAATATAGTTAGTTTTACAGACTGGGGGAAACAGGGTGTTACAACTTTGTGATTGTATATTTGGATGACATTCTTATTTTTAGCAGGACTTTGGATGAACATGTGAGTCATGTAAAGGAAGTATTGGATACTTTGAAAAGGGAAAAGTTGTATGTAAAATTGTCTAAATGTGAATTTGGCAAGACTGCACTTATGTACTTAGGTCATATTGTAGGAGGAGGACAATTGAAAATTGATCCCTCCAAAATTGATGTAATTGTAAATTGGCCAAAGTGTAACTGAAGTTCGAAGCTTCTTAGGTGTAGTCTAGTATTGGAGGAGGTTCATTTCCAACTTCTCCTTTATAGAAGATTCTTTGCATTCCTTAACCAGTTTGAAAAACACTTTTCATTGGGAAGGAAAGAAACAAAAAGATTTCAACATTCTGAAGGAAAAGATTAGTACCGCACCAGTATTAGCACTACCAAATCTTCAACAACTTTTGGAGATCAATATAGATACCAGCAGATAAGCCATGTGTGTAGTATTGATCCAATGTTGTAATCCTATCTATTACCACTTTGAAACTTTTAGCCAAGTTGTTGTTAAATATCCTACATATGATAAAGAGTTGTATGCATTAGTCCAGAGTGCAAAGAAATGGAAGCACTACTTGTTAGGGAAGGAAACAATCATACATACAAATCACCAACCCTTACAATATCTCCAATCATAGACCAAGTTGCAACAATATAGAGACTACAGATGGATGGGTTTTCTACAACAATTTCATTTGGTAATCAAGTACAAAAATGGTGCAAGTAACAAGGTAGATGATATGCTTTCTAGACCTCCTATTGTTGCTTCTATCATTTCGAAGTATACTTCTTTATCTGATCTAGATTTTATGAGAAGAACAAAATGAATATAGATTATTAAAAGATGATTAACATGAAATAACAGAGATATAGTAAAACTGGTTTTCTATTCAATAAGTAAATAAGACGAAACTATAAAATGCAGTGGAAAAAAAGCTTGTTGGAATGGTGGAAGAGATATGACCGCTGCACTCATTCGCAAGAAGATGGTTACATTGAGGCTTTCAAGGAATTTTGAAATAAAAAATAATGTCAAAAACCCTAGACATCCAAAAACCTAACCCTAGGAGATGAAGCGCAAAAAGTCATGTGGGCCCAGTTTGGGTAAGTTTGCACATCAACTTCTCGGGGTCGTAACTTTTGCATATGATCTCTATTTTGGGTGTAGGATAGCCCATTTTGAAGGTTTGACCGAGAAGAACATTTTTTTATTGGCCTAGTTCAGTTCCTTTGGTATTCACCTGGGGCCCAAATCCCGAAAAAACATTGTTTAGGGTCTCAAAACGACCCCAGAAGTTTGGAACCCGAAAAACTGTCGAAAAACTGTCAAGGTGGAAAACTGCTTTTCATTCTAGTTGAATATGTGGGTGGCCAATGATATCCACCTGGATCAATCCTCCCTCAGGAAGAAATGGTCTCCATTGCATTGAGTTCCCCCATCAGATAAGGAAATTTCTACTAAATTTGGCCTCGATTGAGCCACTTGCCTTGGTGCAGGAGTTTCCCTACTTTGAGGACTCGATAAAGTTGAATCCATTGTTGTCGAGTCCCCTTGATCTGTGTGTCCACAATATGATCATTGGATGCATGTTTCATGCAGTCAGGGTTGAGCTCTGTTGGTGTCAACTTTTGTGTATCTCTGAGGTGTCCAATAATGGTGGGAAATATGGCTGAAGGAGAGCCACGTTGAAGACTCGATGTAGAACAAGGAAAGGGGGAATGTTGAGATCAAAATCGTTGTCACCCACAACCTTGGTGATGGTGTACAACCCATAACAGAGTGGGCCAGGCTTTTGATGGGGCCCTGTAAGTTGTTCTTTCTGCAAATGAAACTAAACTTTGTCGCCCACCTCAAACTTTTGTGGCACTTGATGCTGATCATGTCGTTGTTTGTACTTGGAATTAGACTTCTGTAGAATATCCTGAACCTACTGGTGGATGTGTTGGATCTGCTCAATCAACTGGGTGGCCTTCTTAGCTATTGGTGAAGTAGGGGATGAGTCAGTCAAGGTGGTTGCTAGGGGTAGTGAAACAACCATGGGGACCAATGGTTGGAATCCCAACCCCACCTGAAAGGGGTTATGGCCAGTTCATTTATGCAGGGTTCAATTGAGACTATTTTTGACATAGGGAAGACTCTCATCCCATGTGAAGGGATGTTTTGAATTGTAAATGCATAGGATATGTATGACCATCCGATTGGCGACCTCAATTTGACCATCTATCTAGGGGTGGAAGGAAGTGGATTTAGTGATCTTGGTATCTAGTAGTGACCAGAGGCTCGACCAGAATGAGCTCAGAAAATAATTATCACGGTCTGAGATAATACCTTTTGGGATCCCAAAATGTACCCATACTCGTTCAAAGAAGATATTTTTTTGTGATTTTCTTCTTGTAGGCGGCTAGAATCCCCATCTTAGAAAAGCGATCAACAACCACAAAAGCACGGTCATTTCCCCTCTTGGTGGATGGGAGGCCCAACATGTAGTCCATTAAGATGGATTCCCATGACTTGTTAAGAGTAGGAATAGGGGTGTATAGGCCATGTTTCTTAGTGGTCGGTTTGGAAGTAGTACAGGTGGTGCAGAACCTGATATACTTGTCAACATCATGTTGGAGTTTTGGCCCATAGAAATGTTTTTGCAGCACTGCCACTATCTTTTCAATGCCAAAGTGTCCTGCCACCTAATTATAGTGAGATTCCCAAATCAGATTCACGTTCTCACTTGATGGAACACAGAGATGGCCCAGACGGAACAACAACCCATCCTGAAGATGGAAATTAATGACCACTGAGTTGGCGTCCAACATTTGGTAGGTGGTGGAGAAGTTAGGGTCTGTCTCAAAGAGGTGGGGCCATCCAAAGGTCTCGTGGCTGCAAGTGTCTAGCACCGTGGTGAGTTTCATGACTGGAGGTCGATTGAGGAAATCAACAAATTGGTTGGTACTTCTTGTTTTATACTTGATGTTGAGGTGGAACTGTTGTAAGTATGTTGAACACTTCTGATGGTGGTCATTCTACAATTTTCCTTGGGTTTGCATGAACTGCATTGGCTTGTGATTAGTGTGGATGATTGTTTCCTTCCCAATAATGTAATGTCTCCATAAGAGGCATGATTACATAATGGAGTACATTTTTTGGTCATAAGTAGGGTACTTACAAACATCATTTGATAGTGTCTCACTATGATATGCCACAGGGTGGTCCTGTTGAGTGAGAATGACACCAACAACATAGTCTGAAGCATATGTATCGATCTCAAACAGATGTTGCAGGTCCAGTGATGAAAGTAATGGGGATGAGAAAAAATGCTTATTCAAGTCATAGAAGGCTTGTGTTGGGACAGGCCCCGTGTAATGTACCATAAATTTCCCAAATAAAAAAAAATAAAAATTATTAGGGGATATTAAAATTTTCTTGAATCTCAAAACATTTGATTGTGACACAGAGATAATCCATTAAACATATCGTTAACCCCTTATTGTATTCATACCATATTTATCGTCTTTATCCCTCTTAAAGTCTGAAGGATATTTACATTCTACTTATCTCTTGCTATTAAAATTCATTACAACGTCATTACTGGATCTTAAAGGTGTTGAAGAAAAAGGTTCAAAAAACCTGTCATCTTGTTTTCCTTTAACTGAGCTTACAGTAGGTTAGTCAATTATGATGTATACACAAGGAAAAACCAGGAGAAAAAATAACAGTCAGAATAGTCCATTTTATTCTCGAGTGGTAGGATTAGAAAGATTAACAAAACTACAACATTGAAGATCCAGAAGGTCACCCAAATCAATGGTTTTTGTGCGTTTGGAGGGTCAAAATTGCACAAGGATTAAAGACCAAATAGAACCATGAGATCATGTCATGTGAACCGGGTCCATACTACCTGGGATATTTCCAAATACAACACCCATAAACTCCCAAAGTCCTAACACCTGAACTTCCGAAGTGAGATCTAGATCATCCATCTGTGAGGATACATGGAGGTAGATCCTTCACTTCAGAGACTTAGCACTTCGGGAGATTTCTAAGCACAACACTTATAAATTTATGAAGCCCGAACACCCAAAGTTCTGACGTGAAAATTGGACTGTTCATTAGTGAGGACACGCGGAGGCAGATCCTTCACTTTGGGACTTAACGCTTCGGGAAATTTCCAAGCACAACAATTTTAAATTCTTGAAGCCTTACAACTTGAAGTTCCCAATTGAAATCTATATCATTCAACAATGAGGACATGTGGAGGAAGATCCTTCACTTCAAGACTTAACTCTTTAGGAGATTTCCAAGAACAATAGTTATAAATTCTCGAAGCCCAAACAGCCAAAGTTCCAAAGTGAAATCCAGACTGTTCATCAGTGAGGACACATGGAGGTAGATCCTTCACTTCGGGACATAACACTTTGGGAGATTTATAAGCACAATACGTATAAATTCTCAAATCCCAAACACTTGAAGTTCTGAAGTGAAATATGGATCGTTCAACAACGAGGACACATGGAGGAAGATCCTTCACTTCATGACTTAATGCTTTGGGAGACTTCTAGGCACAAAACTTATTAATTCATGAAGCCCAAACACCCCAAGTTCCAAAGTGAAATATGGATCATTCAACAATGAGGACACATGGAGGAAGATCCTTCACTTTGAGACTTAACGCTTTGGGATATTTCCAAGCACATCACTTATAAATTCCTCAAGTCCGAACACCCAAAGTTCTGAAGTGAAATCTAGATTGTTGATCTCAAATCAACTAGAATCGTGGATCCTCGCAATAGGTTAAAGGGGAAAAGGTACTTGGATCACAAATTGTGACACTATCAATGGCCATACTTCATTGCAGGGAATTAAATTTCCCGAATGTTAATTTTTTTAAGCGTTCCAAAAATTAGAACCATGGTAAAGTGGAGGGGTTACATGGTGGAGGGTGGTGAATTGTAGGGTCAAAAGTGGTGTGGATCCAAACCACATTTGACGGCCCCACAATAACATGTTAAAAAATAATGGTGAATCTAACAACAACACGTGGTCGCCACTTAGGCATTAAGCCGTGATAGGAGATCTATGTCAACAAACCATGTCAGTGAGGACATGTGGCACAAAAAAATGATGACAAGGGTCAAGAAGGAAATGGCATTCCGGGGAAGTGTGACTCACAAATATAAGTGACACGTGGCGGCCACTTGGACAATGTTAGATCAAAAAATGATGTCAACAAGTATGTCACTTCGGGGGCATGTACTTTCATGTAGGAGAATCGTACAAATCCAAAGAACATGCCTAGCCAAAGGAAGAGTTGGACGCACAGATGGGAAAACAGAGCACATTTTTATGAAAACGTTTTAAATTTTGAAATTTGAAGCATTAATTTAATAGCTAGGAAAATGCGTACTTACATTTATGTCTTGGAGATATAAACAGATCTAGAGAGATTACTCTCATATGCTAGAAGTATTAGGCATTTAATTCTGTTAATCTAAAATAGGTAGGTATGAATGTTAGATTAGACAGTTTAGAAGCATAGGAGGGAAAATAGATATAGACACCCTCACCTTTGTATCATTGTAACTTTATGATCATTCAAAATTCATAAGCTGGAGAGCTGAAGCATAGAGTAGTAGAGAAGAACCCATGTACGGGAGCACTTGAGTTAATATATGAAGTTTTGACTCAATTTTTATGCTGTTGTAATGCTTATTGTTAACATTTGTTGAATGGTATGTTTACAGTTGTTTTGTTTCTCTGTATGCATTTGTTTCAATGCTGTGTTATGTGTATGATTTCATGTTGAGTGTATGAAGTCTAAGAGAGGAGAAGAATGAGTTTCAATTGTTTCTCTTCTTGAGAATTCCTGCAAGGAGTGCAACGAATGTCTGCAAGGTGTGCGTTGACGACAGACTAAGTTTTATCTCAGAAAGATCAGGAGAGATACTGTTGTTCTCATACCAGCTGAAGTGCAGGTGAAGCACAAATCCGTGCAAGGTGTGCGCAGGCCAATTGAAGCCTTGGATTTTATAAATCCAGAAGGAAGGTTGAAGGACCACTGTTGCAAGAAGTGCACAGGGTCGGAGACTCAAATAACTAGGGGTTATTTGAAGGTTTTCCGCAAGGAGTGCGAGTAGGGATACTTTTGGAAGCTTGAGTTTAACATTGAAAGTTCAGGAGGGATTTAACCTTTGGAGTGCTTAAAGGGAGACAGAGCCTAAAATTGTCTCATAGAAGTTAAGTTCAGGAGGGAGAATGCTGATTTGTTTGGACATAAGTCATTAAGGAGTGCATCTGGTGGTCAGAGTTCTCTGTGGAGAACTCGCAAAGTCGCGAGGACCGTAAGATCTAGAGGAGCTAAAAGGTGGTTCGGAGTTGGACGAATATGCCACCCTAACATCAAGAATCAACGTGAACCATTGATCATAATCAGTTTGAGCCATCAGATCATTTCAAAAATTTAGGATCCACAAGTTCAGAGTGCAGACTAAAATCCTTGGTCACTCTAAAACCCAAATCACGAAAAGGATTGCTAAGGGTGAAATTTCGGTATTTCGGGGTTCGGCATACCGAAAATTTTGATGACAAAGGATCAGGACCCTTGGAATTGAAACCCTTGAAGTCATGAAATGTGATGTGCCTTTCATGAAACATTGGCATTTTGACATTTCAGGGTTCGATATTTCGGAACCCTTGATGACAAGGAGCCGGGGCACTTTGCACTAAAAACCCCGAGGTCGCGAGATGCAAAGTGTATTTGGAATGGAATCCTAACATTTCGACATTTTGGGGTCTGGGAAGTAGAAGAGACAAGTGATTTTTAGAACCGAGAGTTTCAAACCCCCGATAGAAGAAATCTTGAAAAAAGGTCGCTATCTCAAAATTCGAGAATTGGTGCGGCAAGTGAGTTAGGATCAAGAATCGTGAACTCTCGATACGTGGAGTCCAAAAAGGCCATCGATCGTGCATTCCATGGGATATTGAGCCCATTTCAACATTCTGGCATTTCATAATTTGGGGAATCATAAGGCAAGAGGAATGATTGTTGGTTGTTTGCTCAAAGTCTCGAAAGCCGAAACTAGTGGGTAACAGGTGGCATGTGCTCATCGCGTTGGAGAAGTCAACCTTTGTTGACGTTTCACATTTTGACATTTGCCAAGAACTGTGGAAATACATCGGGACTCTCCAAATCCCGAAACCTGAAGTCCTTTTTGGCTTAAACAAAGGGTTTAATTAACCCTTAGCGTGGTTTTAGTGAAGATCCTGTGTGGATCTCGGCTGTAAGGCAGGGGGTCTGCGTCAGTTGTGTGCTCCCTCGCTTGAAAATTTTCATGAACTCTTGTTCATGATCTCTTGCACGGTCTGTCCATGCTTTTGAATTTCTACTTCATTCTCCCAACTGGCATCTTCAACTGGATGTCCTTTCCACTTGACCAAGTATTCAAAATACTCCTTCCTCCTGGTCTTTCCTCTAATCCTCTTGTCAATTATGCCTTCCACCTGTGGATTTTTAGCTACAGGCATTTGTTTTTTCCATTGAATTTCTTTCTTCTCATATTCTTCTCCTACTTCTTCAATTCTATAAGGGTACAAATCCATGACATTGAATAGTGGTGAGATTCCGACCCCATCGGGTAATTCAATCTCATATGCATTTTCCTCAAATTTCCTTATGACCTTGCATGGTCCAATCTTTTTCATCTTCAACTTATTATACGTTCCCCTTGGGAATCTTTCCTTCTTCAGATGCGCAAGAATTGTATCACCAACTTCAAATTAAAGTTCTCGCCTATGTTGATTTGCTCTCTGCTTGTATTCTTAACTTGAACTCTGCAATTGCCCCTTAATTTGGCTGTGAATCTCCTTCATTCTTTCTACAAATTCCTATGCACTAACACTCCTGAATTCATTTTGTTCTGAATAATTTAATTCAGAAACTCCCCTTAGTTGCATTCCATATACAATCTAGAATGGAATCTACCCTGTGCTTCTATTAAGTGAATCATTGTAAGCGAATTCCCCCTGTGGTAGAATGTGATCCCATTTACTGTGGTGTTCAGTCACTAAGCTTCTTATAAAATCTCCCAATCTTATGTTCACAACTTCTGTTTATCCATCCGTTCGAGGATGATATGTTGAGATGAAAGACAAACTTGCCCCTAACTTCTTCCATAAGGTCCTCCAGAAATGCCCTATGAACTTGGTATCTCTATCAGACACGATACTCTTTGGCAAGCTATGAAGTCTAACGACTTCGTTGAAAAACAAGTTCATAATATGAGTTATGTCACTGGTTTTCTGGCATGGTATGAAATGTGCCATTTTTGAAAATCTTTTGACTACCACAAAGATCGAATAATTTCCTCATTGTGTCCTTGGCAGTCCCAATATGAAATCCATGCTCACTGCATCCCACAACCTTTAAGGTATGGGAAATGGTTGGTATAACCTTGTGTTCTGCCTTTTTCCATTCTTGTGCTGACAAATCCTGCACCTGTCCACAAATTTCCTAACATTTGTCCTCATCCCTGGCCAAAAATATGAGCCATTCAACTTTGAGAACGTCTTGTCATGACCGAAATGTCCCGCCAATCCTCCACAGTGTTTTTCCTTTAGCAGATTCTTCCTCATGAAGCATTTTGGAATACATAGCTGATTTCCCATGAACAATAATCCATTCTAGATCATGTATTCAGTCCATTGGCTTCTGTCCCTGAGAATTGGATTCTCGGATGCCTCATATGCCTCTTTAAAATTTGGATCATCCCTGTACATTTCTTTGAGGTTATCAAAGCCCAAAGTCTTGACTCTGAATTCCTGCATAAGCAAACATTTCCTGCTCAAAGAATCAACAACTTTGTTAGCAGTTCCAAAAATATGCTTAATCACAAAAGTAAAATTTTGAATGTATTCAACCCATTTAGCATGTTTTTGGTTCAACTTCTCCCGTCGAGTTATGAATTGTAAAGCGTGATTATCGCTGTACAAAACAAACTCCTTGGGAACCAAATAGTGTCTCCATTTCTTCAATGCTTGTATGACTACATAGAATTCCTTGTCATATGTGGAGTGCTTAATCTTTACTTCATTCAGTTTTTCACTGAAATATGTGATCGACCTATCATTTTGTCTCAAGACACTCCAATTGCAAATCCACTCGCATCACACCTCAATTGGAATGCCTTGTTGAAATATGGCAAAACTAGAATTGGTTGCTCAGTGATCTTCTTCTGCAGCAAATTGAAGCTCTTCTCTGTTTCCTCCATCCAGTGAAAAGATTTATGTCTTTTCTTCATCGTATCCATCACCGGTGTGCTAATTCCACTGAAATTTTAGATGAATTTCATGTAGAAGCTATCCAAACCATGGAAGCTTCGTACTTCAAATATACTCTTCGGCGATGGCCAATCCTTAATCGCCATTATCTTTTCCGGATCAATTTTTAGATCATTTGCAGAGATAAAAAAACCCAAATAAACGAGTTCTATTCTCATGAATGACGATTTCTTCATATTAATCAACAATTTCTCTTGCTGTAATCTTCTCATTACTACAACTAAATGCTTTAAGTGTTCTGCTTCTGTCTTGCTGAAAATTAATATATCGTCAAGATATACAATGATGAATTTCCCAATGAAATCCTTCAGGACTTAGTTCATCAACCTCATGAAAGTACTGGGCACATTCGTTAAGCCAAATGGCATGACAAGACATTCATACAACCCCTCATTCGTCTTGAATGTTGTCTTCCATTCATCACCTTCTCTCTTTCGAATTTGATGATATCCGCTTTTCAAATCAATCTTTGAAAAAAACTTTGCTCCACTCAAGCAATCCATCAAGTCATCCATCCTTGGCAATGGAAATCTGTATATGATGGTAATCTTATTGATTTCCCTTGAGTCTGTACACATTCTCCAACCTCCATCTTTCTTTGGGCTGAGCACTGTCGGAACAATGCATGGACTCAAGCTTTCTCAAATCAATCCTTTGTGCATTAAGTCCTGGACCTGCCTCTTAACTTCTTCATTTTCTTGTAGAGTCAACCGATATGCTACTTTGTTTGGAAAACTAGCTCCAGGTATAAGATCGATATGATGGTTTATACTCCTGATAGGTGGCAACGAACAAGGTAGTTCGTCCACAACTATATCAACAAACTCTCCCAGCAACTCCTGGATCTCTTTGGGTAAATCATCTATCCTTGTACTGGTCAAAACAATTTTGGGCTTCCTGACCATAATAAACTGTGTGTCTTCCTTCTTCTTAACCTCATCAAGATTTTCCTTCCCACTCATGAGAAGTATAGTGTTGCTCATTTTTGTTTTCACCTCTTTATCCTTAACTGGCAGCGACATGTGAGTACTACCATTTTTATCCAGCGTGTATGTGTTATTTCTTCCATCATGAACTATGTTTTTGTCATATTGCCATGGTCTACCCAACAATAGATGACAAACATCCATGGGAATGACATCACATAATATTTCATCTTTATATCCTCCTATTTTAAATTCAACTAAACATTGTTTAGTGACATTTACCTAATGTCCTTTTTGTAGCCATGAAACTCTGCATGGGCTTGGATGTACAACAGTCTCTAGCTCCATATTTTCTACCATATCTATAGATACAATATTGTTTACGCTATCGTTCTCCACTATGACCTTGCATACCCTGTCTTTGGTTTTGCACGCAGTCCAAAATAGACTGTTTCTTTGGGATAGTTTCTCTACCTCCTTCTTTGGATTCAAGAGAACTTTCCTCATCATCAAGGATCTTCTGCCCTCAGGGTCTTCTGCCTCAACATTCCTTCCTTGAGCTTCAGAAATGTGAGTTTCACCATCATCTTTCCTCCTATCTAGACACTCACAGGATTTATGTCCGATTTCTCCAGAGACAAAGCATTTCACTTCACCTCCTCTACCTCTTCCTCTTCCTCTGGCTTGAGGAAAAGTATTTCTATCAGCATACTGCCTTCCTTGTGAGCTTCCTCCTCTCTCAGAATGATTTTGAGGTTTCTTTCCCTCTTCTTTAGGTCTCTGAGTTCTGTCTTGGGCAATTGTTTTTCCTCTGGCTTGACTTCTACCTCAGCCTCTTTGAGCTTGCTTTCGCCTCAGCTTCTCTTCAGCTTTCAAAGAAATCTGATAAGAATCTTCCACATTTCGAATGGTCATCATGCTCATCTCATATTGAAGGTCATATTGCAGATCATTCATGTACCTAGCAACTTTTTCATCATCTCTTTCCCGATGACCTGCTCTGATGTTTATCCTATATAATTCTTCAGTGTATTCCCTTACTGACATCATCTTCTGTCTCAAATTATGCATCCTCCGAAATAGAGTGAATTGATAATCCCTGGGTATAAATTTGGCTTTCATCTTTGCAACCATTCTATCTCAACTTTTGATTTTCTTCCCTCCCTTGCAGCGTCTGTCAGCCTGCAGTTCCTCCCACCACAGTGTTGCATGCCCTTTGAGTTTGGTAACAACATGTTTTACTTTCTTATCTTCCTCGGCATCCTCATAGTCAAATTATTTGTCTAGAGCTATAATCTATTCTAGAAGTTCTTCAACATCCAAGTTTCCTTCGTACACTGGAATGTTCATTTTTTCTCTAGCACATATCCTTGCAACAACCCTGAATAAGCATTCTTTTGTAGGCATATTTGACTGCAACTTCTTTGTTTCCGGCTTCATTTTCACTTTCATCCTTGCTAATATCTCCAATGTCAATTGTGCACCTTTGTGTTGTCTCTATAGCATCAAGCCTGGCACGTAATTCACGCATCTCTCTTTCCCTTACTGGATTAGGTATTTGCCTGTCTCTTCTTCTCAACATTTTTCTTTCCTCTGCTGGATCAAGTATTTTCCTGTCTCTTCTTCTTGACAGCATGGCTATAAAATTTTCTCCCTTCTCTATGCCACAGAAAGCAAAGAAATTGTTCTATGCTCTGATACCACAATTGACGCAGACCCCCTACCCTTGGGTCAAGATCTGCACAGGATCTTCACTAAAACCATGCCAAGGGTCAATTAAATCCTTTGTTTAAGCCACAAAGGAATTCGGATTTTAGGATTTGGAGAGTCACGATGTCTTTCCATATCTCTTGGCAAATGCCAAAATGCGAAACATCAACGAAGGTTGACTGCTCCAATGTGACGAGCACATGTCACTTGTTACCCACTAGTTTTGGCTTTCGGGACTTTGAGCGAACAACCAACAATCTTTCCTCTTGCCTTATGATTCCCCAAATTTTTAAATGTTAGACCTCCAAAATGGGCTCAACATCCCATGGAATGCGCGATCAATGGCCTTTCGAGACTACGCGTACCAGGAGTTCGCAACTCTTGATCCCATCTCACTTGCTGCACCAATTCCCAAATTCTGAAATAGTGACCCTTTTTTAGGATTTCGTGTACGGGGGGTTTGAAACTCTTGGTTCCAAAAATCACTTGTCTCCTCTACTTCCTAGACCCCAAAATGCCGAAATGTCGATATTCCATTCCAAAGACACTTTGCATCTCACGACTTTAGGGTTTTCAGTGCAAAGCACCCCAGCTCCTTGTCATCAGGGGTTCCGAAATGCCGAACCCCGAAATGTCAAAATTTTGATGTTTCACTAAAGGCACGTCACGTTTCACAACTTCGGGGATTTTAATGCCAAGGGTCCCGATCTTTTTTCATCGAAATTTCTGGTATGTCGAACCCCGAAATAACGAAATTTCACCCTTAGCAATCCTTTTCACGATTTAGGTTTTAGAGTGACCAAGGATTTTGGTTTTCACTCCGAACTTGCGGATCCTGAATTTCTGAAATGATCTGATGGCTCAAACTGATCACGATCAATGGTTCACGTTGATTCTTGATATAAGGGTGGTGGATTCATCCAACTCCGAACCACCTTGCAGCTCCTTTGGATCCTATGATCCTCGCGACTTCACGAGTTCTCCATAGAGAACTCTGATCACCATATGCACTCCTTAATGACATCTGTCCAAATGACTCGGTGTTCTCCCTCCTGAACTTAACTTCTATGAGATGATTTCGGCCTCCGTCTCCCTTTGATCACTCCAAAGGTTAAATCCCTCCTGGACTTTCACTGTTAAACTCAAGCTTCTAAAAGGATCCCTGCTCGCACTCCTTGTGGAAAACCTTCAAATAAACCCTGGTTATTTGAGTCTGCGACCCTGTGCACTTCTTGCAATAGTGGTCCTTCAACCTTCCTTCTGGATTTATAAAATCCAAGGCTTTAATTGGCCTGCACACACCTTGCACGAATCTGTGCTTCACCTGCACTTCAACCAGTATGAGAACAACAATATCTCTCCTAAGATTTTTGAGATAAAACTTAGACCCTCATCAACGCACACCTTGCAGACATTTGCTGCACTCCTTGCAGGAATTTTCAGGAAGAGAAACAATTGAAACTCATTATTCTCCTCTCTCAGAATTCATGCACTCAACATGAAATCATACACATAACACAACATTGAAACAAATGCATACAAAGAAATAAAGAAATTGTAAACATACCATTCAACAAATGTAAACAGCAAGCATTACAACACCATGAAAATTGAGTCAAAGCTTCATATATTAACTCAAGTGCTCCTGTACATGGGTTCTTCTCTACAACTCTCTTCTTCAACTCTCCATCTTATGAATTCTGAATGATCATAAAGTTACAATGATACAATGGTGAGGGTGTCTATATCCATTTTCCCTCCTATGCTTCTAAACTGTCTAATCTAACATTCATACCTACCTACTTTACATTAACAGAATTAAATGCCTAATACTTCCAGTAGATGAGAGTAATCTCTCTAGATCTGTTCATATCTCCAAGACATAAATGTAAGTACACCTTTTCCTAGTTATTACATTAATGCTTCAAATTTCAAAATTTAAAACATTTTCATAAAAACATGCTCCTTTTTTCCAATCTACGCGTCTAGTTGTTCCTTTGGATAGGTGTGTGCTTTGTCTTTATACGATGCTCCTGCATCATACTTTAGGAAAAATCATTTTTATGACATCAGAAAAATACCCAAAGTGCCAAAGCCCAAAGAAACGTTAAACAATGATCTAAAACAAAAACTCGAGCTAAGTTTTTTCCTTGGCTTAATCTACTGCTTGATTTCCATCGAAAAACTATCTTGTTTTTCTAAACCATCACTTTCTTCCTTTGTAGTTTGTACAAAACGAGATGATCAGATGACATAAACATCTTTTCTCAAAGGGTAGTTGAGATCTGATCTATACGTGTGTTACCTCAGTTACAACTAGGTTCTATGTACACTTCTTAGCATTTTGATTTCAGTATAGGAGCTTGAGGAGTCGTTTATCTAGGGTACTTCAGCTGTAATACTTGAACAATATTCAATTGAATGTGAAAACTACTTTCTCAATACAGTTGTAGTCTACATAATCACTAACTATCTGTGATAATAGACAATACAAAGAATATATATATTCAGACTGCCATTCTTCTATCTATTTTACGTGTTGCCAAATTGATAAGCCCCATTTAGGTTTATTCCTTATTATGCCATTTCTCTATAGTGATTTCTATTTACATATTTGAATCCTAATTCAAAAAAATATATAGAATCCAGTGGTCAATAGAAACATGACACTAATTCTATCCTTTCTTGTTGTACAAATACATAGTTGTGTATATACATTCATTTATATATATGCATAACCCTACTTAATGACTACTAGGAACATACATGAGTTATTTCATTTCTTTATGCATGATTACATATATGTGTATATACATTTATCTATATATGTATAACTCAATTTCATGATTAAATAGACATACAATAGTTCTACTATTTCTGCCAAGTGAGCACATATATATGTATATACCATCATCACATAAACCATCACACTCCTGAAAATTAATAATCAAGAAAAATAATGATAAGGAATGCAGGTAAAGGAACATATATGAAAACCTAATGTTGGGACACAAATGGAACAACCACGTTCCACCCAACTGTAGAACAGAACAACCAAGTTTCCATTCCATGTTCACCCCCTAGCCTAACCATGATTCCATAACAGAAAACTAAAATGATCCTCTTTCTCTATAGTCATCTTCCACAGATAATAAATTCCCTTGCCTCACACTAACAATGTTCATAACATCAAGTATTTTCCTTTCTCCAACATACTAAACAACGTCATGCCTCCTCCATTTGTTGTTTTTATATGCATCTTGTGCCTAGGTAATTCCTTCCCTCCTTGGGAAATTCGCATCTTTACAAATCCTTGATTTTTAGGTGCTGCTAGTGGTCAAATCCCACATTTTCCACTTGTAAAAAAATCATCCTTGAGGTAACTCAAATCTGTTCCCCACTCATGGAGTTATGGTCAACTATTTTTAACCTAGTTGTTTCATTTGTCTTCAAGCACTTAATTTATTAAAAATTCGTCTTTCAAATGTGTCAAAATAAAACAAGTTACTTGGTAAAGTCAAATATTTTCCCAACAATCACAAATAATTAATTACAATAATAAAATTTCAAATTCAAATTTTTCATAAATGGCAAATAATTTCCAAATCCAAATTTTAAAAAAATGGAAATTTATTCCCAAGTACACTTAGAATTTAATATTCTTATATTTTGGGGATATTACACCCCAAAAAATATTTTACTTACCACCACCCCTGGTTACTTGGATGAGGGCCCATGTGATATTAGAGAATCCCAGCATGAACCTGCGATAGAAATTGGTGAGGCCCAAGAAGCTCCGAAGTTCAGTAAGTGTGGTTGGGGCTGGCTAGTCACGAATGACCTGGATCTTCGTTGGATCCCCATGCACACCATGATGATCAATGATGTAGCCTAACTAATGGACCATTTCCATGACAAAGGAGAATTTTTCCAAGTTTTCATATAGTTTGTGTTGTCACAGGGTGTACAGAACTTGTTGAATATGCTCCAAGTGTTTCACCCAAGTCTTGATGTAGATGAGGATTTCATCCAGATAAAACAATACAAAAGTATTGGTGAAAAGTCATAGGATATCGTCCATCTTCCTCATAAATGTTGTTGGAGTATTTTTCAAACCAAAGGGAATGACCATCCATTCAAAAAGACCTTCTTTTCACTTGAAGGTATTCTTCCATGCATCTCTCTATTCTATTGAGACCTAGTGGTAGACAGACTTCAGATCAATCTTACTGAATTATTTTCTCCCCATGAGTTGATCAAGGAGGTCTTCGATTCAGGGAATCGGGTATTGGTTTCAGACTGTGATTTTATGCAGGGCCCAATAATCAATGCAGAGTCGCCAGGTCCTATCTTTCTTCTGCAACAACACGATTGGGATCCCACAAGACGATGAGCTAGGATGGATGTGCCCCTTGTGGATTCATTCTTGGATCTGCCTCTTGATCTCCTCGATTTCTAATAGAGACTGGTGGTAGACTGGCCCATTGAATAGCAGTTCACTTGGGTTCATATCGATGGGATGCTTTACTTGGCAGTGCAGAGGTACCCTGGTAGGAGAGGAGAAGATATCTGAGTATTCTTCAACAACCTTATCCACTTGCTTCTGCTGTCTGGAGAAATTGACCGTGGAGGCCCTAGATGTGGTTGTGATCTTTCGCTCACTCCGAGAGAGAATCATGAAGAAGACAAATTTCTCCATTTGAGAGATGACCTTCCTCTATTGCTTTATAGAGATCGAGGAAATATCACTAGGAGGGACTGCCTCATGTATCTTGTATAGTTTCCCATTCAATGTAATAATAAGACTATGAGGCCTAGAATCATATACATCATGAAGTTTCCATAAATAAGGTTGTCTCAAAAGAACATTACAAACTTGAACAAGAGAAACATCACACAATAGCTCATCTTTTAAATTCTTTATGTCATATAATAACCATTACTATTGAATGACACGAAGATTGTTTCCTTGGTAGAGCCATCCAATGGTGTAGGGTTGTGGGTGTGGCATTGTCAACAGGGCCAACCGCTTGATGACCTCTAGTGATCTGAGGTTCTTCTGGCTACCATTATCAATGATGAAGTGCAGCAGGGTGCATTTTAACCACATATGTCAATGGAAGAGGCACTCTCCTTCTTCTTGCTCGTCTCGTTCACTAAGCTGGATGTTGGTGGTAGCAACAATGGCACTGGGTTCCATGTCAATGATCCATCTTCCCCTTTTTGGTTGTGACTCAGAGTCAAAACCCGCATCTGATTTAGAGGCTTTCACTTCGGCCACCAAAAACTTCTTTGAGCAACAATCAACAGTGTTATGCCAAGGGCTCTTCAGGAAGTAGCACCACTTCCTAATATCATTCTTTGTCTTTTCGGTGTCCCTCTTTGCTTACATCTTGGAATGGTTGTCCTAATACTTCCCATCATTTCTTTGTCCTTTGTTCTATGGGTTGGGGCCACCCTTTCCTAAATTTTGCAGTGAGGGGTTCCCAGGCCCAATTTTTCGTGTCTTTTGTTTGAGATTCTACTCGATTTTGACGACATATCGGTAGGTCGCAACCAAGGATGAGATGTTTAGAAATTCCATTTCATTCTGGATATATCTATGCAGAGCACCTCGATACTTGAGCACCATATTGTTTCTCTAAATCTTTGCTACCCACCATGGTGCGTAAGGTATGGAAGATATTTGTGAACTCTGGCACTGCTTGGTATCTTTCTTACCACAGTGNGTTGTCATAACTTCTGACAGGGTAGTATTGTTCCTTAATAACATCCCTGAAGGATTCCTAAGTGGTCGTGAATGTAAATAATGAGAGTTTCTCTATTTTGCTTTTCTCACGGAAAGTTTCCCACCAATATTTGACATGTGGAATGACTTTGATGAGCGCAAAAGTAATATTTTCTCTATTCAAAAAGTTATGGACAAAAAAATACCCTTCTAGTAAATTCAACCACTTGTCTACAGCATCTGCGTCTATCTGACCTTCAAATATAGGAATATCGAAGTTGATTTGTACCTTGAAGGGGGTGATGCCTCCGCTCGAGGAAGATGTGTCGCTTGTTGGTAGCCGTTGAAGTATTTGTTCAAAACTATCCATCATATCGTTCGTATGTTCTGTGGGGTCTTCCTCAAGAAACATTTTGAAAGGATCTCCTATCCCTTCATCTTTCTTTTCTCCTACCATGAGAGGTTTCTTGGGCATGAGAGAGCTTTTGTCCTCAAGAGAAACAATTTCAAGACCCAATTATTTGTACTGTGAGCTCATTGGGGACATGGATTAAGACGATAAGGAGAAGAACTCTATGATACCATTGATCCAGATTTTATGAGAAGAATGAAATGAATACATATTATTAAAATATGCTTAACAAAAAATAACAGAGATACATTAAAACTGGTTTACTATTCAATAAGTAAATAAGTTGAAACTGTAAAATGTAGCAGAAAACAAGCTTGCTATAATGGTGGCGACTTATCTCTAAGAAGAGATGTGACTACTGAACTCATTCAAAATAATATGGTTACAATGAGGCTCTAAAATCCTTTTACAATAATCAGGAATGTCAAAAACCCTAGACATCCAAAACCTAACCTTAGCAGATGAAGTGCCAAAGGTCATGTGGGCCCCGTTTGGGTAAGTTAGTACATCAACTTCCCGGGGTCATAACTTTTTCATACAATCTCCTTTTTAGGTGCATGAGAGCTTGTTGGAAAGGTCTAACCGAAAAAAAATAAAATTCAACTAGCCTAGTTCAATGTTTCAAACATTCACTTGGGCCCCAAATCCCCAAAAAACGTCGTTTAGGCCCTCAAAACGGCCCCGGAAGTTTGGAATGCAAAAAAATGTCGAAAAACTACCAAGGTGGAAAACTGTTTTTCAAGCTAGTGTAATAGGTGGGTGGCCACCTATATCCACCTGGATCATTATCTCATGATATCTATGTAGAACAATATACCATCGATGAAGATTTTAAATAATTATATGCGAAGCTAACCTATGGTGCACAGGTAGAGAACTATTTTCTGCATTGAAAACTTCTCTACCATATTGGAAAGCTATGTATTCCTACAAGTGAACGAGTCCATGTAATACTATAAGCACACACTTCTCTTCTGTCTAGGCATTTTGGGGTAAGAAAAACTATGGCTCATCCATAAAGGTTTTTTACTGGCCTCAAATGAAAGAAATTGTAACTAAATATGTAAAGGGATATATGATGTGTTCTACTTGTAATCCCATTAATAGAACACTGGGATTATACTCACCACTTCCTATTCCATCCCATCCATGGGAAAGTATCTCCATGGATTTTGTAGGGGTTTTACCAATGACCAAAGGGGGTCATGACTATTTGTATGTTGTAGCGGATAGGTTCAACAAGATGTGTATATTGATTCCATGTAAAATTAATCTCATTGCTGAGAAAACTACTAATGTCTTCTTTCAGCATGTTTGGGTTCACTTTGGGTTACCCACATCCATTGTCTTGGATTGAGATATTCAATTCCTTTGGGACTTTTGGGCTATCTTGTGGAGGATGATGGACACCAAATTGAAGACGAGCATTTATTTCCATCCACATACCTACAGATAGACAGAGGTGGTAAACCGAACAATGGTACTTTTTCTTTGAGGCTACTACAACAAGCATCCCAAATTATGGGATGAAAAGATACCCTATGTACAACATGCTTGCAACCAAGATTTACATTCATCTACTCAAAGTTCACCTTTTGAGACATGTTTTGGGTACCTATGAAACGTTCCTTTGGACTTGATGTATGGGAGAGATGTCGATGTGAACGAAGGACAAACAAAGGATAGAGCGCACAATTTCATCTAGAGGATCTAGTAGATACACCAAGAAGTCAGGGAACAGTTGGAGAAAAGTGAAACACAGTATAAATCTCAGCGTGACAAGCACATGGTTGATCATTAGTTCTTGGATAGAGACCGGGTATGGCTTCACATTGTCAAGGAGATATTGAAGGGTGAAGGCAGAAAACTCAAGCCCATCTATTATGGACCCTTCACCATCTTGGAGAAAAGGTGTACCAATGCTTTTAGTTCAGATATTCCACCTTACATGCAGATTTACTCAGTTGTGAACATTGAGAAATTGAAACATTTCAAGTGTCCCATGATCATGGATCAATATGAGGAAGTTTCAATACATTTAGTTGATGAGTTTGCATCTGAGTACTTGGATGAGTTATACGAATATATCATCCTGGACAGGAGGATGGATATTTCACGTAGGGGTGATGTTTATTATCTTTGAGTAGGCTTGAAAGGAACACATCGAAGCAATGCAAAGTGTATAGAGAAGGAAAAAGTGAGGGGAATCTTCCCTCACTTACTTGTTGATTGATGAAATATTTTTAGTGGGAAGGTGTGATCCAAAAAGGATATGGAGAAGGCTAAGATCAGCTCATAAGTCACAGAAAAATCTCAGGATGCTTAGTATGAATTTAGTAGAAAGAGAAAGAGAAAACATTCAAATCTCCCAAAACTCAGTGAAAATGGCATGATTGGGAATAAAGTGTCTCAATGTTTCTAACAGTGGAAACGAATCATCGAACGAAGTTACAGATTGAAGGATATTCGTGGTCAAAGTTTGGTGAACCTAGCCCAATCAACGGGGGACGAGTCATCATCCGTACTGTTGACGTCAACATCCATACAAATGATGTGACCATCCATAAAAAAAAACATGGAAGGAGAAGGAAGGTGACACATGTCATGCTAACGTCAGGATGACATCATCATGATGACGTGGTAGGACCATAGGTTGCCACATGTCTCTCAGTTTTGGAGTTTTTGGACCAATCAATGGACCAATTAGATTGTTCCATGTGTCAGTCCTTACAGTCCTTACGATTGACATGGCATGTTGATGTGGCATGATGACTTGGCAGGTGGAAGCATGGACCAATGAGAGGATGCCACATGGCCCAATCAAAGGCTTCCACATGGCATGCAAGAAATGCCCAAAGACAACCCGTGAACAAAATTTGGAAAAAAATGATTGGCGGGTCCGCCAAATCTGGCAGACCATGCCAACCCTAGCCCGAATTATATCATTTGGATACAATTCTAGAGACACCAGTAAACTTGGTGGAACGATCATGTTATATATATATATATATATATATATATATATATATACCATATAACAAATACAAAGCCAAAAGGGGAGTCTGTGGGGTTTGACCCTGGGACCTCCTCACACAACAATGGCCTAAAATATCCACCCTAACCAACAGGTTGTGGATTCCACATTGTAAACAATGCCTAAATCATTTCTAAATCATACATTCTCCCAACCACAGGGGGGAGGTGCGTGGACCATACGACCATCCGGGAATGCATTTCTATGCAAGTACAATCATAATTATAGGTTAAAGAGGGCACAAAAGCCAAGACAAAACTCTTCTTGGGATTGGGAGTGCTAAAGTCAGATCGAGGAATGGAGACAATAATTTTCTGTAATTCAATGCCACAAATTCAGTGGTGTTGTATGTTTTCTAATCTGAGCATTGTTTCTGCAGCTTGATTTCAGAATGAGGTATACTTATGTATTTTTCCAAATTATTTTGCTAAGTTAATGAAAGAGCCTACCCATTTCAGAATAGGACTCGGAGACCTAGTCCACTACAGACGAACTCCATTATCAAGTTTTTGTGTTCAGATCTGATGCTTATGTCTCTTCATTTTTTAGTTTTTCCTTCTTTAATGGTGCACTTTAATTTATTCTCATTTAATGTGATTCTTGATAGGTCACGATGAAAATATCCTGGATCAACCCACCTATTCCAAATTCCAACTAGCTCATCTTAACATTTTTTAGTTCAATGTGTTTCTCTGTAATGGGGAAATTTATTTTTAATTGTGGGTTCTGCACTTCCAAGGCTTTCATGAAGCCCTACACAACATCCAGGTGGATATGGGTGGCCGCCCACTTATTCCAACTGGATTATTTTGGAATTTTGCATGTCAGTACATCTTTCTGTACATCCAAGACCTAGAAGGAGTCATATATTGATGACATAATGCATATTTCTTCAAAAGACCTTTCCAGCGGGCTATCACACACCTAAAACGAATATGGTATGCAAAAGTTATGACCCCATAAAATTAATGTACTAACTTATGCCAATGGGTCCCACACTACTTTTGGCACTTCGTCTCCTAGGGTTAGGCTATTGGATGTCTAGGGTTTTGGCATTCATGTTTATCATAAAAGTCCCTTCAGAGCCTCATTGTACTCATCTTCTTGCGAATGAGTGTATCAGTCACATATCTTCTCAGAGATAAATTTTCCACCATTCTAGTGAGTCTTGCACCTTGTATTTTTGCAGTCTCTATACATTTGTTTCATTAATAGAAATTAAGTATTGTTGTATTTCTCTGTTTCTAGAAATTTTTATGTGTATTATATTGTAATATCTCTTGTTTAATTTCATTCTGAAAATAATCTGGATCAATTTTTGTTGTGTGTCTTCCTTTATAATATTTGTTGTTGTGGGATTCTACTAAAGTAATTGTCTCAGGTGGTTATTCTAGGTTAAATATATGTTCAAAGATGTTCTTGACCTAATGACCAATACATTCCTTGATGGGTGGGATGGTGATTTCTTTATTAACTCAAAAGTGCGACAATATCCTCCTCTACTTCTTCTCATTCGAGCTAGAGTTGGTCGATGGATTACAAGTGGTCTTCGATGTCATTAACAAATGTGACAAGGCACTATTTTAGTTCTTCTTCAGGAAAATCCATGAGGTTTTCGAACTCGTTAGATAATTAGGTGTTCATTGTTGCCAAGTGACTATCACGTTCTTCTTTCATGATCATGGTTGAATTTCTGAAAATATCTAGGCCCTACTATTCTTTAACAACCCCAAATGCTTTTAAAATAGTATCTCCTCTCGTTTTGTTGATCTTTTCACAAGCAACAATTGCATCTTTTAGCATTTTTACGCATGCTTCCCAACCTCCCTTATTTTGTTTTTTCTTTTGTTTAAGGGAAGCCCATGCTAATTTACTTGATGTCAATTATATTAGTGACCCATGCGATGAAAGTATTTATCTTGTTTTTACAGTATGTTTCATCATGTTGCAAATATTTTTGCAAATATTCAGTAAAATTTGAAATATTTTGTGAAAGATGACAATATCTCGCGTTGACCTCCCATTCCCATTTGATTATCTCGAGTCTTTTGTAAATGTTTTCAAAAATATAGACTCTAAATCCATTCAACGATTGAAGAAATTTCCTGATTAGATTTGAGGTTCTTGGAGTACTCGAAGGAGTCTATTCGGCCGAAAGTATGGCCAATGGCTGTGGAAATAGTGGCATGGGATTTCATGCCTCCTCAAGGTCACTTATTATATTATTCAATTTAATGGTTTGCAACTCTTGCTCCAAAATTAAATGGGAAAGAACATATCCTATAGAATGATGTAATTTCATGAGTCCAAATGGTCCAAATCCTGAGACATCGACCAAACATATTAATTTCTAAACTACCTTTTTGTTTTTGACAATGACCTTCTCTATATACAATTTATTTTTGTCCTTATTGTATTGAGTATTGTGCAACATCAAGTATTTCTCCTCAAAAAAAATGGGTTCTTCTGTTGTGAGGTCTTGTGCAATCTCATGGATTTTGACAAGTATTCGTGCCACCCAGTTGGGTAGCTCTATATTGTCGATTTCCATATCATCAACATTTCTAGGGATTCTTGGATCTTGTGAATTGTGTCTTCATCCAATCCCCTTATGGTTAATGTTTCTTTTATATTAAAGACATTAATTTTTTCCGAGACTTCTTTCAGATGCATGAGATTCCTGACGATTATGTCTCCAACTCGAAAATGCAATGTAATGGATTGCATTTTTCTCTTCCTGCCAAATAAAATACTCCAAGATTTATATTGCTGACAAACTTATGTGAAAAAATGTCTATCACAAAAACATATAGGGACAATAATGGGGTTTTCTTGATAGCCATACAACTCAATGTATGTACGGTTTTCCTCTTTAATGGTAATTCCCTTTCCCTTGAGAAATTCCTCATCTTTCTGAGTTATTCTCTAGGGATGATCCATATTATTTTCATCACGAAGTGAGAGAAGATATATATAAAGAAATATACTAAGATATAAAAAATATCCAATAATATAAAAGAGATTTATCATATATATAACCATAAACACAATGATATAATAGCAAAAAAAGTGTATTAAGGAGCGAAATGTACAAAACTGTAGAAATATAGAGTGAAAGACTCGCTAGAATGGTGGTAGCTTATCTCGGAGAAGAGATGTGATGGCTACTCACATTCACAAGAATATGATTATTAAAATGAGGATCCAAAGATATTTTTAACATAAATAAAATCCAAAACCCTAAACCTAGAAGATGAAAAGCCAACAATTTTGTGGACCCTGTTTTTGGTAGTTTAGTTTATCAACTTCCCTGGGGCACAACTTTGGCATATGATCTTTGTTTGGGGAACACAATATCTCGCAAAAAATGTATCGATGAAGATATTAATTTGGGGGGGCTCAATCAGAGCCTTTTGATATCACTATGGTGTTCAATCGTAAAAAAACTTCATTTAAGATCTCAAAATGGCCTCGAAAGTTTAGGAACCGAGAAACTTCTAAAAATAGTAAATTGCTAGAAGACTGTTTTGAGATAGTCGGAATAGGTGGGTGGCCACTGATATCCACCTGGATTAATCCTAAATTCTTAGGAAGTAATGGTATCCATTCCATTGAGTTACTAGGGGAGAGGGGGAAGCATTTTTTGAATCTAAACATTGGTCAGTTGCTTTCCTTGCTGGAAAAGTTGCGTTGCTTGGTTTGTGGAAGTCTGTTGAGAACCTGATGTTGGAAGGGTTGGAACTTTGTAACCAGTCTAGATACATGATATTACTATGTGTAAAATGAATCTTTACACTTTTCTTCAATCTTTTCGACTTGCTTCTGCTCGACAGAAGGTGATTGGATTGAAGCTGCAGTGGTTGTAGTGTCCTTATGTCCACCTTTTGAACAGATTGTGAAGAAGCTGAATTTTGTAGTATGAGATAGTAACTTGCGAAATTGTTTAGAGGGGAAATAAGCTAGAACTACCTCTAGTATCCTATAGATATGACCCCCTAGAGTAACAATGAACCTACGGGGTCAACACTCATAAATAACATGGTGCTTCCACATATATGTCTGGCCCAAAATAAAATCACAAACATCCAGTGGGGAAACATCAAAGAATACCTCATCCTTGAAGGGATGGATATCGTATGAAAATTGACGCTACTGGATGACATGAAGATCGTGTCCCTATCAAATCCACCCGATGTTGTATGGTTGTGGGTGTGGTGTTGTCGACAATCCCAACTGTATGACGATCTCTACTGAGATAAGGTTTTTTTCTCTTTCTCTATCAACAATGTAATGAAATGGGGTCCCATTCACCCACATCTATGAATGGAATAAGTTCTCACCCTTTTCACAAATTTTTGGTTATTCTTATTGAATTGTTGCAGTCGCGACAATAGCAATGGGGTTTGCGTTGATGATCTGTCTTCTCCCATTATTTTCTGAATCAAATTATGAATTTGGGTTCAGATCTCTTTCTTTTATCTCAACCAACAATGACTATTTTGAGTGACATTCATCAGTGTTGTGCCAAGTGATTTTGTCTAAATAACACCACTTTCCAGTGTCCTTCTTCATCTTTTTGTGACCCTTCTTTTCTTTTGGCTTAGATTGGTTTTCAAGAGACTGTTTGTTAGGGTCGTCTTTATCATAATTTGGTTGTTGTAGATTTGGATACCCGAACCCTTGTTTTTTCTGGTGCCTAAATTTCTACTCGATTTTGACATCATATCGGTAGGTAGCTCCCAATGATGAAATGTCTAGAAACTCCATTTCAGTTTGGATGTACCTGTGTAGAGCCCCAAAGTATTTCAAAACCAAGTGCTATGCAGAATATTTGATACCCATCTTTATCCGCAAGGTATGGAAGGTATTGGTGAACTCCAACACTACTTGGCCCCTCTCTGGACGCAACATTGTCCATCTCATGTGTTGGTATTCATAGTTTCCAACAGGGTAATATTTTTCCTTGACCGCATCCACAAAAAATCTCAAGTGGGATTGACCCCATATATTTGAGACTCCTCTATGGAAATTTTCTAACAGTAAATTTCCCACCAATTCTTGACATGGGGGAGATACTTAAAGAGTGCGAAGGTTATCTTTTCCCTTTCAAAAAAATTGTGAACAAAGAAATAGTCTTCTAGCAAATTTAACCATTTTTCTAAGGCATCTACATTTATCTGACCTTAAAATATGAGAATATCAAAATAAAATTACACCTTGAAATGAGATGTTCCTCCAAAGTGGATTTTTGATGAATGCATTCTTGCTATTATAGACAGGCATTGAAGGATGTGGGAAAAATTCCCCATCATTTCCTCCCTTTGTCGCGTGAGAGATTGCTCAAGAAACAGATTAATATAATCTTTTGCTCCATCGTTTTTATTTTCTTTCGCCATGAAGGGTTTCTCGGGCATGCCATAGAGATTGTCTTCAAGGGAGACAAGCTTGAGACCCAAATTTCTATACTCAGACCTTGTTGGGGATATGCACTGAAAAACGACCAAGAGCAACCTTCTCTGATACAATTGATCCAGATTATTTTCAGCACAAAATGACAGTGGAGATATAATAAAGAAATGTATAGAGATATAGAAGATATATAATAATATAAAAAAGATTTATCATAGATGTAAACATAAACACAAAGATATAGTAATACAAAATTTCTATTAATGGGAGAAATGTACAAAACTGTAGAAATACAGAGTGAAAGACTCGTTAGAATGGTGACATCTTATCTATGAGAAGAGATGTGACGGCTACTCACATTCACAAAAATATGATTATTAAAATGAGGCTCAAAATGCCTTTTTAACATAAATAAAATCAAAAACCCTAACCATGGAAGATAAAAGGCTTACAGTTTTGGGGACCCCATTAAGGGTAGTTTGGTGTATCAAATTCCCGGCAGCGTAACTTTGGCATACGATCTTCGTTTGGGACTCACGATAGCTCGTTGGAAAAGTATCAAAGAGGAGATTTCCTTTGGGGGCTCAATCAAAGAATTTAGCTATTATTAAGGTAATCTATCACAAAATACTTCGTTTAGGCCCTGAAAATGCCCCCTGGAAGTTTAGGAACCGAAAAAATACTAACAATAGTAAATTTTCATAAGACTATTTTGAGCTAGTTGGAATAGGTGGCTGGCCACCGATATCCACTTGAATCATGGGATTTTTCCCAATCAACATGTGTATGAACTCTCTAACAAACACAACTTAAACAATGTAAAAATTGAATGGTGCTTTATGCCTCCATAACATTGGGTGCCATAATTGAACTGGTTTTTTGTGTATTTACACTCACTTTAATAGGGAGACCATCAAAGAAATTGAAATATACAATTGCAAATACCAAATATACAACCATGGAAAATATTTGAGTACTTAAGTAGTTACTCAAATAAAAGCAAAGTTCATTTGATATCACCTCTGCCCAATAAAAGATGACATCGTTCCGAAAGGAAAAGTATAATGCATATAAAACTGAGACCCGAGAATGTGTGAAGTCGACTCTCACTCAACCACACACAAAAACATCCATGAAAAGTACCGATAAGGTTTTGTAGAAAAGATATATCAACTATTAAAAGTCCGCTCGACATGTATGCAGACGATAAAAAAAAGTCTCTCAATACATTAGAGCTTCCTTCTTGAGAGATCAGGAAAGTGTCTGCATCGAAAATGTTAAGAATTTTATTTGCAGAAGGAAGATGAAGCATTTTATTGAACACCTTCAAAGTAAGGATGATTGGATTCTTTGATTTTGTTGTGACTTTAATCATTCTTGTCCTAGAATTGAACCTTCAAGTACACCAGGATATCGGTTCCTTGAAGTTGAAAAATTCAGGTACATAACTAGCATTGACGAGCCATGTGGTCCATAGTCTGTCCTTTTATTTTATTTTGGAAACTTGTTCAAGAACCAGTGGTAGGAAGTAGAACAGTGGAAATTATTGCCTTGTCGCATTAATGAATTGATAGTATCACCGCAAAAGGGCTCCTTTCCTCCTCTATTTTCCATACCACTTTTTTTTTAATGGACTTTGATATAGGTGAGCCTTATGAATAATAGATTACCGAGATCTAATTGCTTTAAATCCAAGTGCATTTCCCATATTTACTAGAATGTCATTTCCACACATATGAACTATCTTTGAAACATGTGTAATCATAAATAGAAACCATTAAGTAGCTCATATAAAATCAAGAAATTTACTTTACATTAGTCCTAATCACCATCGTTTCTTCATAAATCAGAGCAAATCAAATAGTCATAAATGCTTCGATTATGATGCAAATTACATAGCTTATCAAAATATGTGTTGCAAAACTGATTTCTATGAATTGTATGATTTTGAAACTTGTGCATTATATCATTAGCGTGAGTGGCCATAATGGTTAAGAACATGTGTTTTCTCTTAAAAGATCAAGCGTCTCACCCACCTTAAAAAAAATTGAGGATGTTTCCCAAAAAGCTGCGCACCAATGAGTAGTAAATAAAAACACTCTATGGTATTTCTTTTCAATTTTTTATTTTATTTAAATTTTGAATTAGTGAAGACCTTAGATTGAACATAATATAGGCACCATTCATATCTATCATTAACGTTTTTTAATGGTTCAATACTTATATATTAGAAGGTGTTAATTATTTTAATTCACATCTAGATTAGTGTAATTTCCTTAAAGCCAATCCGTAACCTAATGTTTACATAACATTTTTTAATATTGTCATTCTCTCCTAAAACCTAAAAAGATATTTTATTTTTTATTAGTATTTGAACATTTTTTATTAGTATTTGAGGAAATATATCTTGCAATGGATTTTATTATCTCAAATATGAATGGTCTATGAATATATTAATCATTGAAATGGAAAAGGAAACCCTAGAATAGCTTCGGCTCTACACCAGGTTACAGGCGGTGCCGACAATGGATAGATTTACATCAGCCTACAGGGCTATGGTAGAGTATAGATGATAGTATGTCATCTCAGTATGGGTTCCATTTCTCTCCTTGGTACCTTCCAAAAGGTGCGTAAATCCATGGACTACCATTGGAAGTCCCATGGTTTCTCTACATCAAGGTCCTCGTTCCACTCGGTGGGTTCTAGTCTCATTAGAGCTCCCTTCTAGAAGATTTTTAGAACCAGCAACGACGGGTCTCCGGTGAGTGTTTTACAGGTGTAAGCCTCGCAGTACCTCCCCTATCAAGCTCTAAACCGAACGTAAGTATATCCATTTCCCAACACTATGGATGACGTTTTCCTTGACGAAGTTTTCCCTCTGACGACGATTTCATTCGCATATAATGGTTGAAATAGGCCGTAGACTTGGCAGATCTACCTCTGTTGGATCTTAACGGAACGGTCGATCATCCTATGAAAACCCAAATACATGGTAATTTCACTCTACAGAGTGGTTAGAAGGCTCATTTCTCCGACTTGGCTCCCATTTCAAGTGCAAAGAACAATTATTTCAAGGCTAAAGCTGATTTTTAGTCGCCACCGTTCTGTGCACCAGTTTTCTCGTCTGCTAATGAAAATTCTGTAAGGGACATTGAGGAGTGTGTCTGGGTGGGTGAAGGTTCAGCTTCCAAGAAAAGAAAACAACATTGTTGGCAGGTCCAAAAGGAAAAGCTTAGACTGGTCATTGGGGTAGATGTTTCGTTGGATGAGATCCCAGACGTATTTGTGGGAATCTGGTTTCCACATCATCGCTGCAAAAATGGTTAGATGTGAATTGGGTTAGAATAATCGGACACTGTCTTCAATTCCATACCTTAGCCAGAGGTTGACTTTGTTTTAAATTCAAATACAATGCAAATATGATGGAAATATTTAATAGAATGTGGGCGTGGGGTCCTTCGGGCCTGGTTTTAAAAGAACGATCCATTACCTTCGACCCTGCGAGAGATTCATTGCCCCCCCTCAAAGGTTCGGGCATAGTATAAATGTCAGTGGCATATGTGTTTTTTTATATTTTTTTGAATGCTATAGAAATATAGAAATTTTCATTATTAATATAATGAAATAATAAATATTACTTAATTATTTTGGATTTGTTTTTTTAAATAGCAACTAGTAATGTTTATTAAAATGAAATAAAATACAGCTTGTGAAAAGCTAGGGGCACCCATGCTTATTCTTATTATCAAGTTAAGATTTAAGAAGACATTAAAAACACAAGTGGGAATGTATTTAAATGTGGATTCTTATAAAATAAATATAATGAGAAAATAAATGTGCAAGAAGGCGTTTTCTAAATTCATCCAAACAAAGACAATTTCCATCACTGCAATTGCAATTTAATATTATTGAGCCTTGCCATAGTTTCATGTAGGTTTTGGGCATTGTTTTTGAATCCTTGATCTTTTCTTCCCTTTCAAGTTTCACTTTTCAACCTGCACGATGTGATACGGTCCAATTTCCTTCCAAACAATCCCCGTGACTTGTGAGCCTTCAGGTGTTGCACGACTTGTACTATAATATTTGTAACTTATGCAATGTGCTATGCATGCAACTTGCAACCTCTATCTGCTATAGATTTTGTAACATGCACTATGCATGGCCTTTGCTATATAATTTATAACTTGTGTTATATATATATATATTGTGTGGATATTGCTCGTCAAATTGACGATTTCAAAAATCAAGTGAACATCATTAATGATGTGTAAATTTAAAAATTGTCCGTATTTGATGATTAAAAATGGAAAAGATGAGGAAACCACTCAGTTTGTGTCATTCTACCTAATATACCAATGGTGTTATGGGAAAATGTGAGTCTATTGGTAATAAAATCTACCATTTCATTTGTTGTGAATCAGGGTGGAAACATAATATAGATTGTAGATGGGCTTGAGTCTAAGTGGAGGTAGACCTTAGAGATGGGATTCTAGATGAAATATAACTAGTTTCAAGATATTTTACTTGGATCCAATGGATAGAATACTGGGGAGTTCTATTTTGGTGTTTTGGTTTCCAGAAGGTGAGTCATTTGAAAATTCAATGTCATAGACAACCTTCTTATTTTCATCTATTCCAAAGGACATGGAAACAAAAGGCTAGTTTGAGTGACTCTGGTTCTCTCAAGAACAACGAAGTAGTTGGGGAAACTATGAATGAGGTATCTTATTTGGTTAATTCTTCTCCTATCAAGTATTCAGGTACATGTGAGAATTTTGATTCCTCTCTCTCCACTTCAATTCTCTCTCCATTTGATTTCCAAAATATTTGGTCCCTCCCATACCTTCGCCATTGAATAAATGGATTGACTTTCAAAAAAAGTCTACCCAGGCTCCAAGGGTTTTTTCCCTGCTAGTATTCTCTCCTATTCCTCAATAATCCCAAGTCCCTTTATCTCCCCTTCATCCCCATTCTCCCAATCATTGTTTTCCCCCATCGTCCCCTTTCGTTCCATCCAAAAGTGATGATGTTTCGATGACTTCAAAATCCTCCAAGTCCAATTTCAAGTCTTCCTACCTTCTCCATTCTCGAGTCAAGAAAAATATTAAGGAGGTTGGTACATGCAAGTATAAATTCTCACCTTTGTTCAACACAATTAATGGAGGTCAAGGAAATCAAATGTGGAAAGAAATCAACAATCACTCGGGCGCTTAAAGCATGGAAATCCCATTAAAAATTGACCCAATGATAGTTTCATCTCTTAATGTTCGTGGATTGGGGAAGCTCCAAGAAAAATTCCCTAAAATAGCTTATATCTTCATGTAGGAAAGATTTCATTCCTTTTGGAGAAACTATGTGTAGGGGCTCCCTAGGGCCCTTCTGTTTGCATGGAGTCCATAACTTAAATTTATTTCCTCTTCTTTACTCCCGTTTAGAATTGTGTTGGACTTGTTGGAATTTGATTCATGTGCTTCTTTCAGAATTATCAATTTGTATGGTGCTTATGCTAACATAATACCTTTCTATACCGATTTAAACAATAGTGGGTTTATTTCTGCTCAAAATATTATCATAATGGGGGATTTGAATTTTACCCTCTCTTTGGAAGAAGTTTGGGTAGAGAACCCTAGGTATGACCCCCAATAAAGTTTTTTCTCTCAGTGAATTGAATCTCATCATCTAATTGATCTACCTCATCAAAGGTTATCTCAAACATGGAGAAATGGTAGAAAGGGCCCTCCTATGGTCGCCAAATGCCTTGACCATTTTCTAATCTCCCATGATTTTCTGACATGACCGTGGGTTCTCAAATACAAAGTGTTGGTAGGTGGGCTATTAGAGCATATGTGGATTACATTAGAAGATGCTTCAAAAGGCCCAAAGCCTCCTACTCCTTTCAAATTTAATCATAGATGGATTTTTGAACATGACTACAAATGTTTGATTCGCTATGTGTGGAAACGTCTAGAAATCAATGTAGAAAGATCATACATGTTTCAATTTGTGGAGATATTGGCCAGGTTCAAAAAGGAATATATCGCTTGCGATAAGAATCATAATGCTAAGGATAAGGAGCTTTTGTCTAGTGTGGAAGTGAAGTTATAATAATTGTTGATTGCTAATCCGATCTCTTCTCTCTCAAAGGAAGAGGAATTGGCTCCAAGCGATTTATTGAAAGAAATGAAAATATTTGTTGGACGAAAAGGAAGCACAGTGACCATTAAAAAGTAGAGAAATATGCTTGAAAGAATGCGATGAAAATATAATTTTTCGCACAATTTTTCTAGTCAAATAAGAACGATTTATACTATCTCAAAAATTATAGATATTAATGGCTCTCATGTTTCTTCATTTGAGGGAATTGTGAAGGATAGAATGGAATTCCTCTCTTCTCTATTTAGAAGCCCACGTGGCTTTCCCATTCCAAAATTATCAAGGTGGTTAAGATATTCCCTAGATTTATTAATGAGGATTTGAATGCTTCCCTCCTAGAAGATGTGTTTGAGAAGGAGATCCTCGCTAATCTCTCTTCTTTCCAGAAATATAAAATCCTTGGCGTGGATGGCTTCATACTACATAGTAGATTTTTTCTTTCCTTTTTTTATTTCCTAAAGTTTGACATTCTAAAATTTGATTGATAATATCAATGAATGGAGAATATCTTCGGCTCTCTCAATAAAGTCTTTCTTTCTCTTATTCCCAAGAAAAATCTTCTGAAACCTTTTATAATTATCATTCCATCTCATATTGTAATCTTTTCTACAATCTTATCACCACAATTATTGAAAACTTTCTTAAAATGATCCCCAATGATCTAATCTCCGAGGAAGAATTCAACTTACTCTTGAAAAGACAGATTCACTGTAATATCCTCAAATTTTAGAATATTAAATTCTAAGTGAACTTTGAAATAAATTTCCGTTTTTGAAAAATCTGGATTTGAAAATTATTTTCCATTTATGGAAAGTCCAAATTTGGAATTTTGATTGTTGTAATTAATTATTTGATGACTATTGGGAAAATATTTGACTTGCCCAACTGTCATCTTTTATTTGACAAATGTGTAAGAAAAACTTTTAATAAATTAAATGATGGAAGAAAAATGGAAAAACCAGGTTAAAAATAGTTGACCATGACTCCATGAGTGGGGAACAGGTTTGAGTTACCTCAAGGTTGATTTTTACAAGTGGCAAATGTGAAATTTGACCACTAGAAGCCCTAAAAATCAGGGATTTGTAAAGCTATGAATTTCCCAAGGAGGGAAGGAAAGACCTAGGCACAAGGATGCATATAAAAACAACATATGGAGGAGGCAAGATGTTGCTTAGTATGTTGGGAAAAATAAACTATTTGTTGTTATGAGCATTGTTAGTGTGAGGGAAATAAATTTGTGATATGTGGATGGTGACTATAGCTAAGGAGGATCATTCTATTTTCTTGTATGGACTCATGGTCATGCTAGTGGGTGAACAGGGCAAGTGAACTTGGTTGTTCTTTTCTATGGTTGGGTGGAACGTGGTTGCTCCATTTGTATTCTATGATCATGCTTTAGATGTGTATCTTGGCTTGAATTCCTTGTCAATGTTATGTTTATGATTTTTATTTGGTAGGAATATGATGGATTAGTATAGTTAAAGGATACTGAATATATTGTTTATTTGAAATGTGATGATGGCACATATATATTGAATTTTCATTCAAATATGTACATACACAATTACCACCGAGGATAGATAGAACAAATAACAGTCCAAATATATTTTTCATTACCACAGAAATATAGTGATGAATTCAACGTATCTTGCAAAAGAAACCATTGTATTCAGTCGATCATTGTTTAAATATTACAATTGGAGTACCATAGATCAAGGACTCCACAACCTCTTGTATTGTCAATAGGGTGCTAAGAAGTATACATATAATCTGTATGTAACCAAAGTAATGCATGCATAGAATAGAACTAAAATACCTTTCGAGCAAGATGTTTCCTTCATCCAATTACCTCAATTTGCAGAACCTACAAAAGAAGAACAATGATAGTTTAGTAAACTATACTACCATTTTAATGGAAATCAAACAATAGAATAAGCCAAGGACAGAACTTGGCCTGAGTGTTGAATTAGACCAACGATTAGAGTTAACTTTGACCTTTGACGCTTCGGGTGATTTCTAATTTTATAAATTGGTTTCCCCCTAAGTGAAGTAACTTGTTGATGTCGTTGCTGACATGGCATTGGCCAAGTGGCTGCCACATGTTACTTAGATTTTTGACTTACACGTACTTGAAATGCCAATTTCATCTTGACACTTGTTACCATATGATTGTGCCACATGTCCTTGATGACGTGGTCTGCTGACATAGATCTCTTGTCACGACACATATCCTCCTCCTGGATCTAATGACTATGATCATTTCTAGGTCAATGGTCTAGATTCATTTCGGCCTTTGGGAATTTGGGTTATCCATTTCCAATTTTCAGTTCTCTTAAAGTGAGATTCCCTGAATAAAAAAAAATTCTCAAGAAACTTGAATTCATCTGATGGTCCATATTTGATGCAAAAATCCTAACATAATCCAACGATTGTTGACATTTCGGTTATTTCGGGATATCATGAATTCTTGATCAACGGTTGGGATTAGTTCTAGATCAATGGTCTAGATGCTTTTCGACATTCAGGAATTTGGGTTATATGCTCCCATTTCCCAAATCTCCCAAAGTAAGTTTCTCTGATTAAACCTCAATCATATTTACATCATGTGATGATTCATTTTTTTAACCAAACCAATGGTCGAGAATTCTCCTAGAGTAGATCAACAATCAGGGATGATTGCGGGATCCCAACTTGCACAACATTTAAAACTATCGTCGAGTTTCTCCATGGAAATTGATCATTGATGCCAACCTTAGATCTATTAGTGGGTGACCATCGACGGTCAATGTGGATTGTAGAACCGTAACTTGCACACGATTTAGCTCATCACCCAAAATCCTCAATTTGAAGTTGTGCGATTGTTGGTGGATCAACCACGGTCGTTGACCTTTGAATCAATGACATCTGACGATCTAGAAATATTGTGGGATTGGAAATAACACATTGCTTAATTTTCCCTTCATGCTCCACAATAAATCTCTTCCTCTGATCTGACACTTGCGTATCCAATAGTCACGAATTGATCTGATCGTTGACCAATCCTTCAAAAATCTTTCTCTTGTAATCTGAAAGATTCAACGGTCGAGATATAATTCTTACAAAATCTGGCTTCCCCTCGATCTGACGGTTCCTGATTTGTCTGAGATTTATATCGACAGACATGATTCTTTGCATGCTACTTCTCTTGAGCTTTAAAGTGATTTCCTCTGCACCTTGCTTTATTTCTTTCTGTGTGACTACTCCTTAAAACTATCTCAATGATCATGACTCTTTCTTGAATCCTTTGAAGTTTTCTTGTGGGGATTTCAATCCCAACAACATTTCTACAATATGCTCTTTCTTATGAGCTTTGATTAATGTCCTTGTTTATGAGATTGAATCTTTGCATACTGTTTGATATTTTCATTCTATGCTAACTGTTATATCGTTGACATCAATGATAGTTCATTAAGGATAACTTATCAATGACAATTCATCATAACAAATTATCATCACATCACAATGACATCCACTCTTGACATTAAAGAAAACATATTAAAGACAATATGTCCAACAGGTCATGGTCACCCAACTCTTCAATACAAATAAGTGTGTGATTTATAATCCAATAATGATGCTATAATGAAATATAACAGTAAGAGACAAGTGGAATTTAAATCTCCTTCGGCCTTTAAGAGGGATAATTACAAAGAAGTAAAATTGTTATGCATACATTAAAGGAATACGATATATATAATGGATTATCTCTGTGTCACAAACAATGTTGGATATTCAAGTGACTTTAATGACCTCTAACAAAAAAATAAATTATTTGGGAAATTTGGGGTACATTACATATGGTATTAGAGCTTAAGGTTATGACACTTGGACCTCAGGGCATGGCCAAATTATTTTAATTTTTTATTTTCTGTTGAAGAAAAACTAACAAATATGTTTACTGTTACAAATAGAAAAAATTGTTGTTCTATTGTGATAATGTCAGAACAGAATGAAGAATAAATCATACCTTTAGAGAATCCTAATAAAGGACTTCCTAAAGAACCATGACATAACCACGAACGAAGTTCATCCACCTAGGTTTTGGAAACAATGAAAAAACTCATCGTGGAATTACATGTGTTTAAAGAAGACAAAAAAAGGTTGAAAAAGGAACATGAAGACCAATTAAAAATAAATTAAATATTTCTACGAAGTATAGTAACCAAGAGGAGTCCAAAGAACAATGACAAAGAGGAAGAAGTCAACAGAAGGTCCTCTAAAAACTCTGGTCATGAAACAAAAAATGAGAAAAATTCTTCCAAAGACACACACATGACAGGAAACAAAACAACTACAGGAAGAAAAAGAAAACAAGTACATCACCTGAAAGGTGAATTCCAGAAAACAAAATTGTCTACCTTTTATGGAGACTCAAGGATGGCTAAAGAGTCTGAAGAATGGCTACTAGATATAAAGAAATACTTCTAGATTTACAATTAATCTAGCAATATGAAAGTCATAATATCCATTTACAACTTGAAGGGAAAATGAAGTATTTGGTGGCAAGACCTGAAATTGGCTAAGGGATTGAAATATAAACAAATGGAATGGTCATATTTTAAGAAATATTTCAAGAAGTAATATTTGTCATAAATTTATTACGAAAGAAATACTAAGGAGTTCTATCAATGAGGATATTCATTTTGTGGATTCAATCAAATCCTTTGGATAACACTGTGGTACCCGATCATAAAGAAACTTCATTTAGGACCTCAAAATGGTCACGAAAGTTTAGGAACCGAAACACTTTTAAAAATAGTAAATTTCCAGAAGATTGTTTTGAGATAGTTGGAATAGGTGGGTGGCCACCGATATCGACCTAGATTAATATTGAATCCTTGGGAGGCATTGGTATCCATTGCATTGAGTTCCCAGGGGAGAGGGGGAAGCATTTGTTGAATATGAACCTTGGTGAGTTGCTTGCCTTGCTGGAGAAGTTGCACTGCTTAGCTTGTGGAAGTCCGTTGAGAACCTGATGTTGGAAAGGTTGGACCTTTGTAAATAGTCTAGCTACATGAGATGACTGCGTGTAGAATGAATCTTTACACTTTTCTTAAATATTTTCGACTTGCTTTTGCTGGATAGAAGGTGCTTGGATTGAAGTTGCAATGGTTGCAGTGTCGTTTTGTTCACCTTTTGAACATATTGTGAAGAAGTTGAATTTTGTAGTATGAGATACTAACTTGTGGAACTATTTATATGGGACATTAGCTGAAACTACCTCTCGTATCCTGTAGAGATGACCCCCTAGAGTAACAATGACACTACGAGGTCGAGACTCATAAATAACATGGATCCTCCACACATATGGCTAGCCCAAAAGAAAATCACAAACATACAATGGGGAAACATCACAGAATTCCTCATCCTTGAAGGGATGGATGTTGTATGAAAATTGACACTTCTTGCTGACATGAAGATCTTGTCCCTGGCGAAGCCACCCAATGTTGTATGGTTGTGGTTGTGGTGTTGTCGACAATCCCAATTGTTTGATGATCTCTGCTGAGATGAGGTTTTTTTGTCTTTCTATATCAACAATGAAATGCAATGGGGTCTCATTCACCCACATCTATGAATGGAATATGTGCTCCCCCTCTTCATAATTTGTTGGTTCTTCTGGTTGAATTGTTTCGGTCACGACAGTAGCAATGGGGTATGCATTGATGATCCATCTTCTCCCATTATTTTCTGAATTAGATTCTAAATCTCGGTTTAGATATTTTTCTTTTTTCTTGACCAACAATGACTATTTTGAGTGACATTCATCGGTGTTGTGCCAAAGGATTTTGTTGAAATAGCACCACTTTCCAGTGTCCTTCTTTGTCTTTTTGTGACCCTTCTTTTCATGTGGCTTAGGCTGGTTTTCAAATGGCCGTTTGTTAGGGTTGGCTTTAACAAAATTTGGTTGTTGTGGATTTGTAGACCTGAACTCTTTTTTTTTATGGTGCCCAAATTTCTGCTCGATTTGGACATCATATCGGTAGGCAACTCCCAATGATGAAATGTCTAGAAACTCCATTTCAATTTAGATGTACCTGTGTAGAGCCCCAAAGTATTTCAAAACCAAATGCCACTCAGAATATTTGATACCCATGTTTATTCGCATGGTATGGAAGGTATTGGTGAACTCCAACACTACTTTGCCCCTCTCTTGATGCAGCATTGTCCATCTCATGTATTGATATTCATAGTTGCCAACATGGTAATATTTTTCCTTGATCGCATCCACAAACAAATCTCAAGTGGTCTCGACCCCATATATTTGAGACTCCTCTGTGGAAATTTTCTCCCACTAAGTTTCCCACCAATTTTTGACATGGGGGACAAACATAAGGAGTGCGAATGTGATCTTTTCCCTTTCATAAAAATTGTGAAGAAAGAAATAGCCTTCTAGCATATTTAACCATTTTTCTAGGGAATCCACATCTATCTAACCTTCAAATACGAGAATGTCAAAATCAAATTGTACCTTGAAAGGAGATGTTCATCCAAAGAGGCTTCTTGATGAATACGTTCTTGCTGCTATCGACAGGTGTTGAAGGATGTGAGAAAAATTCTCCATCATTTCCTCCCTCTGTCTCGTGAGAGATTGCTCAAGCAATAGATTAATAGAATATTTTGGTCCATCGTTTTTTTTTTCTTCCTCCATGGAGGGTTTCTTGGGTATGCGAGATCATTTGTCCTCAAGAGAGACAATCTCGAGACCCAACTTTCTATACTCACACCTTGTCGAGGACATGCACTGAAAAACAACCAAGAACAACCTTCTCTGATACCATTGATCCAGATTATTTTCAGCACAAAATGAGAGCGGAGATATAATAAAGAAATGTATAGAGATATAGAACATATCTAATAATATAAAAATATTTATCATAGATGTAAACATAAACACAAATATACAGTAATACACAATTTCTGTTAATGGGAGAAATGCAGAAAACTGTAGAAATACATAGTGAAAGACTCGCTAGAATGGTGACATGTTATTTATGAGAAGAGATTCGACACCTACTCAGATTCACAAAAAGATGATTATTAAAATGACGCTCCAAAGGACTTTTTAACATAAATAAAATCCAAAACCTTAACCATGGAAGATAAAAATCCAATAGTTTTGTGGACCATGTTAAGGGTAGTTTGGTGTATCAAATTCTCGGGATTGTAACTTTGGCATACTATCTTCATTTAGGGCACACGATAGATCATTGGAAAGGTATAAAAGAGGAGATTCATTTTGAGAGATCAATTAGAGAATTTAACTATTATTAAGGTAATCAATCGCAAAATACTTTTTTTAGGCCATAAAAATGCCCCCTAGAAGTTTAGGAACCGAAAAAATTGCTAACAATAGTAAATTTCCAGAAACCTATTTTTAGCCAGTTGGAATAGGTGGATGGCCACCGATATCCACCTGGATCATGGGATTATTCCCAATCAACATGTTTCTGAACTCTCTAACAAGAACATCTTAAACAATGTAAAAATTGAATGGTTCTTTATGCCTGCATAACATTAGGTGCCATAATTGAACTAGTTTGTTGTGTATTTACAATCACTTTAATAGGGAAACCATCAAAGACATTGAAATAGACAATTGCAAATAGAAAATATGCACCCATGAAAAGTCTTTGAGTGCTTAAGTAGTTACTCAAATAAAAGAAAAGTTCATTTGATATCACCTCTGCCCAATCAAAGATGACATCCTTCCGAAAGGGAAAGTATAGTGCATATAGAGCCGAGACTCGAGTATGTGTAAAGTTGACTCTCGCTCAACCACACACAAAAACATCCATGAAAAGTACATATATGGTTATGTAGAAAATATATATCGATTGTTAAAAGTCCTCTCGACATGTATGTAGACGATAACAAAAAGTCTCTCAATACATTGGAGATTCCTGCTTGAGAGTTTAGGAAAGTGTATGCATCGAAAATGTTAAAAATTTTATTTGCACGGAAGACGAAACATTTTCTTGAACACCTTCAAAGTAAAGATGATTGGAGACTTTGATTTTGTTGTGAATTTAATCATTCTTGTCCTAGAATTGAACCTTAAATCACACCAGGATATCGGTTCCTTGAAGTTGAAAAATTCAAGTACATAGCTAGCGTCGACGATCTGTGTGGTCCAGAGTTTGTCCTTTTATTTTATTTTCGAATCTTTGTAATGTTCCTGACTTGGCTAGTCTAGGAAACACTGCTAATGTGTGTAGGGGATCAAAGGTTTACATCATATTAATGATCATACAAATAATAAACATGACAAAGGACTGCAAATTTTGTATTATGATATCTCTTTGGATTACAAAATGGTTGAATGCGTCTGAATAAACTGACAATACTCAACTAGATCAATATACAAAGGATCTTAGCTGGAATACAAATAAGCAATTGTGGTTGGCTAAAATAACAACACTCGGCTAGATCAAAATACAAAAGGATCTTAGTTGGAATACAAATAAGCAACTAAAAGATAATACCCAAAATATGGGAGCACTGCGGAATCAATGAAGAATGATGAAAGACCTGGATGATCTTTTCGGTGACTAGGGTGTGTCTTTCAACACCGAAATCAGCCAACTGGTGTCTTCCTCCTGGAATACACTGAACTATCTCTCCTGAGATGCGCCTCTTCTCCTCAATGACAAGTCATAATCTGCATAATGATGAATTAGGTCATTGACCCTTAATTTATAGCTTTCCAAAACCCTAAATCATGATGAAACCCTAATTCATTGTTGATTTCCAAAACCCTAAATCACTGCTGAAACCCTAAATCACTGTTGACTTCTATTTTTAGCTCAGAATGAATTAAAATCTCTTTTAACCCTTTTAAGCTCAATGTCACTTTCTGAATATAACACCTGTGACTGGAGTGACCTTTAGTAACCCTGTTTACCCCTCTTTGGCCCTAGATATAGTCTAACGGGGTAGTTTAGACCATTAAGCCTCCTCTCTGGAGCTCCTATTTGGAAAGGGACATTACAGTCCTCCCTTCCCGAAATTGCTTGTCCTCAAGCAATACCAGTCGAGGGTGTTACAACACCTTCTTGCTCTCCCAAGTATCATCCTCTACTAGAAGCCCTCTGCATCTGATCAAACACACTCTGATGACCCTGCTCCTCAGTTTCCTCTCCAGGAACTCTAAAACCTCCTCCATAACTAAATCCAACTGTCCCTCCTCATCCAACGGGGGAAGCTCCTCTGATGTGCTAATGAATTGTCCCACTGCCTTTTTTAGGCAAGACACGTGGAACACGTTATGAATATTTCTCCCCTCTGGAAGGCCTAGCTCATAAGAAACCTCGCTTACTCAGCACATGATCCTGTAAATACCATAAAATCTGGGCTTGAGATTCTCGGCCCCACTCTTCTTCAGAGATGCTTGTCTGTTGGGTTGGAGTCTCAAGAAAACCAAATCTCCAACCTCAAAGTTGCCCTCTATCCTGTGCCTATGCGCACTTATATTTTGTCAGTTTTGCACTGTCTGTAGGTTCTCTTTCAATAACTTGAGAATCTCCTAACTCTCTATGATCCAATCCTTGGCATTAGGAGCTCTTCTCTCTACGAAGACCAAGTCTACCAAAGTGGGAGAATCATATCCGTATAATGCTCGGAAGGGTGTCATAGCAATGGACATGTGGAAGGTGGTGTTGTAGCAATGTTCACCTAAATGTAACCACTTTACCCACATTCTCAAATGTCCTCCTACATAGTTCCTCAAATACCCTTCAACCCACTTGTTGAAAATATCGGTCTTCCCATGTCTAAGGATGATAGCTAGTGCTAGGTGCCAACTCTATCCCCACAAACCAAAACAACTCTCTCCTAAATGTTCCTATGAATCGACTTTCCCTGTCACTGATAATGTTCTTCAACAACCAGTCTGAAGACCTCCATGAAGAAAATATCGGCTACTTGAACTGCATTGTACTCTGTCGGTATGGTGTAGAAGTGAGAAAACTTGGTCAATCTGTCAACCACTACATAGATACAGTCCTTACCCTGGACCTTGGGTAGACATGTGATGAATTCTATAGAAATACTCTCCCATTTCTTCTCTGGAATGGGGAGTGGCTGAAGTAGCCCTGCTGGAGGAACATGCTCTGACTTGTTCTGCTGGCAAGTCACACACTCACTGACGTGTCCCATAAGATCTTGTTTAAGGCCCTTCCATGAGAACCTCTCTCTGATCTGTCTGTAGGTTTTGAAAAACCGTTGATGGCCTGCTAGTGGTGAATCATGAACTGCGGTGCGGATCTTCTTCTTAAGCCCTGAATCTGGTACCAAGTAGACTCTATCCTTGTAAAATATGACATCGTCAATGACCCTATACCGATCATCATGTATCTGCCCATCCATCACCTCACAAGGGAACTTTTTCTTGGAATATTCCACTAACAAGTGGGATTTCCAATCTGCTGAAATCTCCATCAAAGAACATGTCGTAGGTCTCCTCGATAGCGAATCATCCAAAATGTTATTCTTCCCCTTGACATACTCTATGTCAAAGTCGAATTCCTGTACCTTCATCACCCATTTATGTTGACGCTCACTGAGGTCCTTCTTTTGAACGAAATACTTCAAAATGTTGCGATCGGTCTTGACCACGAATTTTTTGCCCACCAAATATTGTTTGAACTTGGTCAAGGCATGCATGATTGCCAACATTTCCTTGTCATAAATGGAGTACAACCTCTCAGGCTGAATAAGATTTTGGCTATTGAATACAATGAGGTGTCCTCCCTACATCAAAACTGCACCAATCCCTTTGCCGAATGCATCACACTCTAGTACAAATGGCAAGGTGAAGTCAGGTAGTGCCAACACTAGACAAGTTCCCATGACTTACTTCATGTGATCAAAGGCTTACTATGATTTCTCGGTCCATATAAAGGCCCCATGCTTGGTAAGATCTGTCAGTGGTGCTCTAACTTGAGAAAAACCCCGGACGAACCGCCTATAATAGCTGCATAGCCCGAAGAAGCTCCTCAATTTCGTCATGTTCTTGGGTGTCAGCCAATCCAGGATGGACTTGATCTTCTCTTGGTGCACCTATACCCCCTGTGCACTGATTATGTGGCCTAAATAAAGAATCTTTGTCATACTGAACTCGCACTTGGACTCTTTGGCATATAATGACTGTGCCTCCATGATGTTCAATACCTCATCCAGGTGCCTCATATGCTCTTTCCATGACTGGCTATAGATCAAGATGTCATCGAAGAAAACCAATACTGATTTCCTTAAATGATCCTTGAATATATGGTACATGCAAGAATGGAATGTAGCAGGTGCATTGGTTAGCCCAAATGGCATAACCAGGAACTCGAAGTGTCCAAAATGACATCAAAATGCCATCTTCTCTATGTCCTCCTCTTGGATGTTGATCTAATGATATCCAGAGCGTAGATCAATTTTTGAGAAGAAAACTACCCCATGTAGTTCATCCATCAACTCATCAATGCGTGGGATAGGGTACTGGTTCTTGATGGTTTTCTTGTTCAAGGATCGGTAATCAATGCACATCCTTATGGTGCCATGCTTCTTTAGAACTAAGATAACTAAAGAAGAAAATGGGCTGCTGCTCGGTCTGATGTGTCCCATCACCAACAATTTCTTGATTTCCTTCTCTATCTCATCCTTGAACCTCGTAGGATGACAATAGGGGGGGTGATCATAGGTTTGGTACCCTCCTCCAACTCAATGGTGTGCTCAAACCCCCTGTTAGGTGGTCTCTCTGGTGGAATTTCCTCAAAGACCTGCTGATGTCATCCCAATAATTTCTTGATCTCTGTATGGTATTGTTGTTGACCTTCCAAATCCTTCTGAGTAGTGATGAAGCATTCTGCAGCATATGCTACCTCCCCATGTCTAAATATCCTCTGCATCCTCTTGGATAAAACTATCTTGGGTGCTCCTGTCAACATACCTCTTAAAACAACCTTCTTCCCATCCTTATCTCTGAATCCAATTTCCAAGGTTTGGTAGTTGGTATTGATTTTTCCCAAGGTAATCATCCACTAAACTCCTAACACCACATCTGTGTCCGATAGGTCAACCAGATAAAATGTGTCTCTCACTGTGTAGTTCCTAACTTCATCTCTAAGTTTGGAACTCTGTCTAGACACTCCACTATGTGTCCATCTTCTATCGCAACATCAAACCCCTTAAAATCCTATGTCTGAAGTGCCCATCTTGATACTAGTGAAGCGTCGATGAAGTTGTGGGTGACCCCACCATCTATCAGGGTGATTTCCTATTGCCCCTGAATAATCCCTCTGATACAGAGGGTATCATACCTGGGAACACCAGAAAGGGTCACTATGACACCTCCCTTTGTTGGTTTCCTCCTATTAGCCTGTTCTGGTGGTTATGGGACTACTGGAGGATGGGCTCCTACCAGTGTTAGTGGTATATAGGAAGGTTGCTCCTCTATTGGTGCTGACTTGTCCTCTGAACTAGTGGATCCACTGTCCTGCTCCTCCTCCTCATTGTCCACTCTATTTACTACTACCTCAATATAATGAATCTGTCCCTTGCCCATGCACCTGTCGCCTGGACCCAAGGATCTCTGCAGCTGAAGCAAAGCTTCTTCCTCATAAGCTCTCACCTAGTATCATTATCCAACTTCACCTTTCCCTTCCATTCTCTCTAGAATGGATTCCTGTCTCAATCCCTTTGGGGAAAAAATGGTTTGGATAAAGTTTTATTCTTTGGCACCGAGTCTGCCAGATCTCGAGTGTGAAGGAAGGGATCCTGCAAAGTGGGAGGCCTATATGCCTTCACCAATCCTCTCAAAGGCTCTATGATTCCTTCTGTCAATAGCATGATCAGCCTGGGCTCTAATATATCTATCATTGCCATGGCTACCTGCTAAAACTCTATGATGAACACCTCTGATGTGACAGTTTGTCTCAATTGGGCTAGATCATTGAAGTGTATCTCGAGATCCTTCTTGTCAAACCTGTCCATGAGCCTATATGTAAACTCCCCATAGGAGGTGATGCAACTGTGACCCAATGTCACTAGTCCATGATACCACCACTCGTGTGCCTCACCCTCCAAGTGTAAGGTCTCAAAACTGATTGCCTCTGTCCCAGTCATCTGGTTGAGCTTGTAATACATGGCGAGCTTCTGTACCCTATCTTTGGCGGTGTATTTGGACAATCCGTTGAAAGAAGGGATGGTGAGTTTCCCAACTTTTCAGATGAAATCAGGGTTATACCACTGGTACTGTTGTGGTCCTCCCCTCTGCGGCTCTCTGGGGCGGTTCCTGAGTCTGAGTCCATAGTAATCGACTAAGGTCATGTCCTGATGGAAGTCATGACCCAATGTTGCATACTCCCTCCTATATTTTGCAATGTCGTCAACATGATTGGGTGGCCTCTATGCTATCGGTGGAGGTGCTGCTAACAGGGGTGACCTCTAGAATCTGGGAAACAAGGGGTTGGGAATCCTACTCGCAGAGGTGTATGTGTGAGAGGGTGATTGGGGTCTACTACCTACTCCCGAGTTCCCCTGTGTTGCATGTGAGACTTGTGTATCTGGGGTGCCTACTCTAGCTAATCTATCAACCACCTGTGCCAAGGACTAAGACATGGTCTATTGACTAGCTAACATATCGTTGATAACCTACATGAAAGTTGCATATAGATCTATAGGGGCCTTGCCACTGCCCTTTGGTCGCTCATATCTATCTCCTAGCATCCTCTCAGCCTCACGCTCTTCCCTTCTCTCTGCTTCTCTGTGTGCCTCTTCCTCTTCCTTTGAGCTAGGAGGAAAAGGGGGAAAATCAGGCCTATGCCTTCTTTCCTGATGCCTGTTGTAAGTGACATATTCGTCACCTACGTGTTCATGACCCTCTAGGTCTTCTGTTGCACTCATTTTCTTTAGTCACAGGCTGGCAGGGCTAAAGCTCTGATACCACTGTAATGTTCCTGACTTTGCTAGTCTAGGAAACGTTGCGAATGTGTGTGTAGTATCAAAGGTTTACAGCATATAAATGATCATACAATTAATAAACACGACAAAGAACTGCAAAGTTTGTATTATGATATCTCTGTGGATTACAAAATGGTCGAATGCGGCTAAATAAACTAAAAATACTTGACTAGATCAACAAACAACGGATCTTAGCTAGAATACAAATAAGCAATTGTGGTTGAATAAAATAACAACACGCGGCTAGATCAAAATACAAAAGGATCTTAGCCGGAATACAAATAAGAAACTAAAAGATAATACCTGGAATATGGGAGCACTGCGGAATCAATGAAGAATGATGGAAGACCTGGATGATCTTCCCGATGACTAGGGTGTGTCTTTCAACACCGAAATCAGCCAACTGGTGTCTTCCTCCTGGAATACACTAAACTATCTCTCCTGAGATGTTCCTCTTCTCCTCAATGACAAGCCATAATCTGCATAATGATGAATTAGGTCGTTGACCCTTCCTTTATAGCTTTCCAAAACCCTAAATCATGATGAAACCCTAATTCACTGTTGACTTCCAAAACTCTAAATCACTGTTGAAACCCTAATTCACTGGTGACTTCTATTTTTAGCTCATAATGACTTAAAAACACTTTTAACCCTTTTTAGCTTAATGCCACTTTCCGAATATAAAACCTGTGACTGGAGTGATCTCTAGTAACCCTGTTTACCCCTCTTCGACCCTAGCTATAGTCTAACAGGGCAGTTTAGACCATTAAACATCCTCTCTGGAGCTCCTATTTGAAAAGGGACATCACAATCTTGTTCAAGAACCATTGATAGGAAGTAGAACGGTGGAAATTATTGTCTTGTCGCATTAATGAGTTGATAGTATCACCACAAAAGGGCTCCTTTCTTCCTCTATTTTCCATACCACTTATTTTTTAATGGACTTTGATATAAGTGAACCTTATGAATAATAAATTACCAAGCTCCAATTGTTTTAAATCCAACTGCATGGCTCATATTTACTAGAATGTCCTTTCCACACATATGAACTATCTTTGAAACATGGGTAATCATAAATAGAAACCATTAACTAGCTCATATAAAATCAAGAAATTTACTTTACATTAGTCCTAATCACCATCATTTCTTCATAAATCAGAGAAAATCAAATAATCATATATAGTTCGGTTATGATGCAAATTACATACCTTATCAAAATATGTGTTGCAAAACTGATTTCTATGCATTGTATGATTTTGAAACTTGTGCATTGTATGCTCTAAATACACATTGATATGATAGATTTGTGCATTGTATGATATACGATATACATACACATAAGTCTCTTTATAAATATATAGTGCATCACTAACAATTTTAGTTAATAGTTTTTTTTTTCAATAAATATTTCATAACAATATATTTTTAAACTTATGTGCTTGTGTTGAGTCCATTTCTAATAATATTGAAGGGTAGGCACACCAACAAAAATATATGTACTAAAACGTCTCACCCACCTTAAAAAAAATTTGAGGATATTTCCCAAAAAGCTCTCCTAGATGATGTTTTCTTTGTAGTGGTACAAAGTGAGAAAATGGTTCCGCACACCAAAGAGTATTAAATAAAAACACTCTATGGTATTGCTTTTCAATTTTTTATTTTATTTTATTTAAATTTTGAATTAACGAAGACCTTAGATTGAACATAATATAGGCACCATTCATATCTATCATTAACGTTTTTTAATGGTTCGATACTTATATATTAGAAACTTGTATATTAGAAGGCGTTAATTATTTTAATTCACATCTAGATTACCATAATTTCCTTGGCTAAAGCCAATCCGTAACCTAATTTTTACATAACTTTTTTTAATATTATCATTCTCTCCTAAAACCTATAAAGATATTTTATTTTTATTAGTATTTGAACCTTGAAAGATATTTTATTTCTATTTTTTTATTAGTATGTGAGGAAATATATTATGCAATGGATTTTATTATCTCAAATATCAATGGTCTATGAATATATTAATCATTGAAATGGAAAACAAAACCCTAGAATAGCTTCGGTTCTACACCAGGTTACAGGCGATGCCGACAATGGATAGGTTTACATCAGCCTACATAGGTTTTCATCACCCTGAATAGGTTTACATCAGCCTACATAGGTTGACATATAGCTATGGTAGAGTATAGATGATAGTATGTCATCTCAGTATAGGTTTCTATGAGGCATCATAAGATCTTAGGTTCCATTTCTCTCATTGGTACCTTCCAAAATGTGTGTAAATCCATTGAATACCATTGGAAGTCACATGCTTTCTCTACATCAAGGTCCTAGTTCCACTCGGTGGGTTCTATGCTCATTAGAGCTCTCTTCTAGAAGATTTTTACAGCCAGCAATGACGGGTCTCCGGTTAGTGTTTTACAGGTGTAATCCTCGCAATACCTCCACTATCAAGCTCTAAACCGAACGTAAGTATGTCCACTTCCCAACACTATGGATGACGTTTTCCTTGACGAAGTTTTCTGAAATACAATGCAAATGTGATAGAAATATTTAATAGAATGACTGGTAAAGTCTATGGAGGTATACATACCCTATCCCCTCGACATTTGAACTTGTGACCTCTTAGGAGGAAACACATGTTCTTAACCATTAGGCCCACTCATGCTATATTACTTAATTATTTTGGATTTGTTTTTTTAAATAGCAACTACTAATGTTTTCTAAAATGAACTAAATAGGCCCGCACGGGTGTAGACGGATTGGCAAGTGCCGTGTAAATGGAAGGAAATTTGTAAATGGAGTCTCATGTTCGATTCTCACCCGGACTTACCCATGCGCCATTCTTGCGGGCTGGGTGGTTGCACCTGGGGTTATAGTGGTAGCCGCCTGGGGATCGACCCCGTGTCACGCGAGTACGAGAACCGCGAGTTGCCGATTCCCCCAATAAAAAAAAAAAAAAATGAACTAAATAGAGCTTGTGAGAGGGGGGACACACCCATGCTTATTCTTATTATCAAGATTCAAGAAGACATTAAAAACACAGGTGCGAAGGTATTTAAATGTGGATTCTTATAAACCAAATATAATGAGAAAATAAGTGTGCGAGAAGGTGTTTTCTAACTTCATCCAAACAAAGACAATTTCCATCACTGCAATTGTAATTTAATATTAGTGAGCTTTACCATAGTTTCATGCAGGTTTTGGGCATTGTTTTTGAATCCTTGATCTTTTCTTCCCTCTCGACCTTCACTTTTCAACCTGCAGGATGTGATACGGTCCAATTTCCAAACAATCCCCATGACTTGTGAGCCTTGAGATGTTGCACAACCTGTACTATAATATTTGTAACTTATACAATGTGTTATGCACACAACCTGCAACCTCCATCTGCCATAGATTTTGTAACATGTACTGTGCATGACCTTAGCTATAGAATTTATAACTTGTGTTATTATATATATATATATATATATATATATATTGTATGGATACGAGTTCAAAAATTAAGTGAATTCCATTAATGACGTGTAAATTTAAAAGTTGTCGGTATTTGATGATTAAAAATGGAAGGAATGGGTGTCAAATTTAACCATTGGTTTAGGGCCATTCTACCTAATACACCGATGGTGTTCTGGGAATATGCAAGAGTATTGGTAATAAAATCTACCATTTCATTTGTTGGGAATCAAGTTGGAAACATAATATAGACTGTAGATGGGCATGACTCTAAGTGGAGGTAGACCTTAGAGATGGGATTCTAGATGAAATATAACTAGTTTCAAGATATTTTACTTGTATCCAATGGATAGAATATTGGGGGTTTCTATTTTGGTGTTCTGCTTTCCATAAGGTGAGTCATTTGCAAATTCAATGTCATAGAACACCTTCTTAATTATGTTTGTTCAAAAGGACATGGAAACACAAGGCTAGTTTGGGTGACTTTGGTTCTCTCAAGAACAACAAAGTAGTTGGGGAAACTCTGAATGAGTAATCTTCTCTGGTTAATTATTCTCCTATCAAGTCTTCAGGTACATGTAAGAATTTTTATTCCTCTCTCTCCGCTTCAATTCCCTCTTCATTTGGTTTCCAAAATATTTGGTCCCTCCCATACCTTCCCCATTGGATAAAGGGGTTGACTTTGAAAACAAGTATACCCAGGCTCCAAGGGTTTTTTCCCTACCAGTATTCTATCCTATTCCTCAACAATCCCCAGTCCCTATATCCCCCCTTTATCCCCATTCTCCCAAGCATTGTTTCCCCCCATCATCCCCTTTTGTACCATCCAAAAGTGATGTTTTTTCAATAACTTTAGAATCCTCCAACTCTAATTTCAAGTCTTCCTACCTTCTCCATTCTCGGGTCAAGAAAAACATTGAGGAGGGTTGTCTCGGTAGGTTGGATATGGATAAAAGTAGGGTGGTACATGCGGGTATAAATTCTCACCTCTATTTAGAACAATTATAGGAGGTCAAAGAAATCAAATGTGGAAAGAAATCAACAATCACTCGGGCCCTTAAAGCATGGAAATCACATGAAATTTTGACCCAATCATAAGTTTGTCTCTTAATGTTCGAGGAGTGGGGGGAAGCTCGAAGAAAAATTCCCTAAAATAGCTCATATCTTTGTGTAGGAAAGATTTAATTCCTTCTGAAGAAGCTATGTGTAGGGGCTCCCTGGGTGCCTTCTGTTTTCATGCAGTCCATAACTTAAAGTTATTTCCTCTTCTTTACTCCCCTCTAGAATTGTGTTTGACTTGTTGGAATTTGATTCATGTGCTTCTTTCAGAATTATCAATTTGTATGGTGCTTATGCTATCATAATCCCTTTCTAGACTGATATAAACAGTATTGGGTTTCTTTCTTCTCAAAATATTATCATAAGGGGGGATTTGAATTTTACCCTCTCATTGGAAGAAGTTTGGGGAGAAAACCCTAGGTATGACCCCCAATAAAGCTTATTCTCTCACTGGATTTAATCTCATCATATAATTGATCTACCTCATCAAAGGTTATCTCAAACATGGAGAAATGGTAGAAAGGGCCCTCTTATGGTCGCCAAATGCCTTGACCATTTTCTAATCTCCCATGGTTTTTCGATAGGACCGTGGGTTCTCAAATACAAAGTGTTGGTAGGTGGACTATTAGAGCATATGCTGATTACATTAGAAGATTCTTAAAAAGGCCCAAATCCTCCTGCACCTTTGAAATTTAATCATAGATGGATTTTTGAACATGACTACAAATGTTTGATTCGCTCTGTGTGGAAACCTCTAGAAATCAATGTAGAAAGATCATACATGTTTCAATTTGTGGAGATATTGGCCAGGTTCAAAAAGGAATATATCGCTTGCGATAAGAATCATAATTCTAAGGATAAGGAGCTTTTTTCCAATGTGGAAGTGAAGTTATAATAATTTTTTATCGCTAATCCAACCTATTCTCTCTCAAGGGAAGAGGAATTGGATCCAAGCAATCTATTGAAAAAAATGAAAAGATTTGTTGAATGAAGAGGAATCTCAGTGACCATTAAAAAGTAGAGCAATATGCTTGAAGGAAGGTGATGAAAACATAATTTTTTTTCACAATTTTTCTAATCAAATAAGAATGAGTTATACTATCTCAGAAATTATAGATATTAATGACTCTTGGGTTTGTTCATTTGAGGGAGTTGCGAAGGCTGGAATGGAATGCTTCTCTTCTCTCTTGAGAAGCTCGCATGGCTTCCCCATTTCCAAAATTATCAAGGTGGTTAATATCTTCCCTATATTTATTAATGAGGATATGAATTATTCCCTCCAAGAAGAATTATTTAAGAAGGAGATCCTGACTAATCTCTCTTCTTTCCAGAAATACAAAATCCTTGGCCTCGATGACTTCACAATAGAGTTTTTCTTGCCTTTTTTTATTTCCTAAATTCTGAAATTCTAAAAGTTGATTGATAATATCAATGAATGGGGAAGATCTCAGGCTCTCTCAGTAAAACCTTTCTTGCTCTCATACCCAAGAAAAATCTTCTGAAACCTTCGATAATTATTGTTCCATCTCCTACTGTAATCTTTTCTACAATCTTATCACCAAAATGATTGAAAAATTCCTTAAAATGATCCTTAGTGGTCTAATATCCGAGGAACAATTCAAATTACTCTTGAAAACACAGATTGACTGTAATATCCTCAAATTTTAGAATATTAAATTCTCAGTGAACTTTGAAATAATTTTTTTTTTTTGGAAAATTCGGATTTGGAAATTATTTTCCATTTATGTAAAATCCAAATTTTGGAATTTTGATTGTTGAAATTAATTATTTGATGACTGTTGGGAAAATATTTGACTTCCCCAACTTTCCTCTTTTATTTGACACATGTGTAAGACAAACTTTTAATATATTAAATGATGGAAGAAAAATTGAACAACCAGGTTAAAAATAGTTGACCATGACTCCATGAGTGGGGAACAGGTTTGAGTTACCTCAAGGCCGATTTTTACAAGTGGAAAATGTGGCATTTGAGCACTAGAAGCTCCTAAAAATAAGGGATTTGTAAAGCTATGAATTTCCAAAGGAGGGAAGGAAATACCTAGGCACAATAATGCATATAAAAACAACATATCGAGCAGGCAGGACATTGCTTAGTATGTTGGGAAAAAAAAATATTTTCTATTATGAGCATTGTTAATGAGAGGAAAAGGAATTTGTTATATATGGATGGTGACTATAACTAAGGAGGATCATTAAATTTTCCTTTATGGACTCATGGTCAGGCTAGGGGGTGAACATGGCAAGTGGACTTCGTTGTTCTGTTCTATGGTTGGGTGGAACGTGGTTGTTCCATTTTTATTCCAGCATCAGGTTTCAGATATGTATCTTGGCTTGCATTTCTTGTCAATGTTATGTTTATGATTTTTAATTGTTAGGAATATGATGGCTTAGTATAGTTAAAGGATAATGAATATATTGTTTATTTGAAATTTGATGGTGGTACATATATATTGAATTGTCATTCAAATATGTACATACACAATTACCACAGAGAATAGATAGAACAAATAACAATCCAAATACATTCTTCATTAGCACAGAAATATAGTGATGAATTCAAAGTATCTTGCAAAACCAAGCATTGTATTCAATCGATGACTATTCAAATATTATAGTTGGAGTACCATAGATCAAAGACTCCAAAACCTCTTGTATTGTAAACAGAGTGCTAAGAAGTATAAACAAAATTTGTATGTAACCAAAGTAATTCGTGTGTAGATCAGATATCCAATACCTTTCCAGCAAGATGTTTCCTTCATATGATGACCTCAATTTTCACAACCTCCAAAAGAAGAAAAATGAGGGTTTAGTAAAATATGCTATAATTTTAATGGAAATCAAACAATAGAATAAGCCAAGGACAAAACATAGTTTGATTTTTGAATTAGATCAATGGTTAGCGTTAACTTCAACTTTCGGTGCCTCGGGTGATTTTCGATGTTAGAAACTGGTTTCCCCGGAAGTACATACTCCCAAAGTGATGTAACTTGTTGATGTCACTACTAACTTGACATTGGTCAAGTGGTTGTCACGTTTCACTTAGATCCATGACTTACACGTACCTGAAATTCCAATTCCATCTTGACACTTGTCATCATCTAATTGTGTCACATGTCCTTACTGACGTGGTTTGTTGATGCAGATCTCATGTTGCGACACATTTTCTCCTCATAGATCTAAAGACTATGAAAAACTCTAGATCAATGGTCTAGATTCATACCAACCTTCAAGAATTTGGGTTATCCATTCCCAATTATAAATTCTACCAAAGTGAGATTCCCCAAATAAAAAAAAAAACTCGAGCAACTTGAATTCATCTAATGATCCATCTTTGATGAAAAAATCCTAACATGATCCAATGGTTGTTATCATTTCATCTATTTCAGGATCTCATGAATTCTTGCTCAACGACTATGATTAGTTCTAGATCAATGGTCTAGATTATTTTTTGCATTCAGGACTTTGGGTTATACGCTCTCATTTCCCAAATCTCCCAAAGTAATTTTGTTCGATTAAACCTCGATCATCTTGACGTCATCTGATGGTGCATTTTTTTTAACCAATCCAATGGTCGACAATTCTCTTATATGATTGCGGGCTCCCAACTTGCATGACGTTTAAAACTATCATCGCGTTCCGCAATGGAAATGTCTCGTTGATGCCAACCGTAGATTTATTAGTGGGTGACCATCAAAGGTTGGTGTGGATTGCGGAACCGTAACTTGCATGTGGCTTATCCCTTCACCCAAACTCTGCAATTTGAAGTTGTGCAGTTGTTGGTGGATCAACCAGAGTCTTCGATCTTTGAATCAATGAGATCTGATGGTCTAAACAAATTGCAGGATTGAAAATAACGCATTTCTTAATTTTTCCTTCATGCTCTGCAATCAATCCCTGCCCTTGATCTAGCACTTGCATATCCAACGGTCACGACTTGATATGATTGTTGACCAATCCTTCAACCATCCTTCTCTTGTAATCTGACAAATCTGAAGGTCGAGATATAATTCTTCCAAACTCTAGCTTCCCCTCGATCTGACGGTTCTTGATTTGTTCAAGATCTATATCAACAGACATGATTCTTTCCATTCTACCTCTCCTAATATTTAGAGTGATTTCCTATGCCCCTCGCGTTATGTCTTTCTGTGCAACTACTCATTAAAACTATCTCAATGAGCAGGCTTCTTTCTTCAACCCTTTGGAATTTTCTTGTGGGGATTTCGATCCTGACAACATTTCTACAATGCTCTCTTCCTTCTGAGATTTTATTAATGTCCTTATTTATGAGCTTGAATATTTACATACTCTTTGATATTTTCATTCTCTACTAAATGTTATATGTTTGACATCAATGATAATTCATTAATGATAACTTATCAATGACAATTCATCATAACAACTTATCAGCACATCACAATGACATCGACTGTTGACATCAATGAAAACATATTAAATACAATATGTTCAATAGGTCATGGTCACCAAACTCTTCAATAAAAATAATTTTGTCATTTATAATCCAATAAAGACACTATAATGAAATATAACAGTAAGAGACAAGTGGAATTTAAATCTCCTTCGGCCTTTAAGAGGGATAATGAAAAATAAATAAAACTGTTATGCATACATTAAATGAATAAGATATATTTATATAATGGATTATCTCTATGTCGCAAACAATGTTGGAGATTCAAGGGACTTTAATGACCTCTAACAATAAAAAATATTATTTGGGAAATTTGGGGTACATTACATATGGTATCAGAGTTGAAGATTACAACACTTGAACCTCAGGGAAAGGCCATTTTTTTTAAGTTTTTATTTTCTGTTGAAGAAAAACTAACAAATATGTTTACTGTTACAAAAAAAAATGCTTTTGGTCTATTATGACAATGTCAGAACAGAATGAAGAATAAATCATACCTGAAGAGAATCCTAATCAAGGACTTCCTAAAGAACCAGGGCATAATAGTGAAGGAATTTAATTCACCCAGGTTTTCGAAATAGTGAAGAACCTCATCGTGGAATTACAAGTGTTTTAAGAAGATAACGAAAAGTTGAAAAAGGCGCAAGAAGACCAATTATAAATAAATGAAATTTTGATACGCAGTATAGTAACCAAGAGGAGTCCAAAGAACAATTAAAAAGAGGAAGAAGTCAACAAAAGGTTCTCTATAAACTTTGGTCATGAAACAAAAAATGAGAACAGTTCTTTCAAAGACACACACATGAAAGGAAACAAAACAACTACAGGAAGAAAAGGAAAACAAGTAGATCACCTGCAAGGTGAATTCAAGAAAATAAAACCACCCACCTTTGACAGAGAATCAAGGACAGGTGAAGAGGTTGAAGCATGGCTACTAGATATAAACAAATACTTCCATATTTACAATTACTCTAGTAATATGAAAGTCAAAATGGCCATTTACAACTTGAAGGGAAAAGAAGTAGTATCTGGCGGCAAGACCTGAAATTGGCTAAGGGATTGAAAGAGAAACAAATGGAATGGTCATATTTTAAGAAATATTTCAAGAAGTAATATTTGTTAGAAACCTATTACAAAAGAAAGACTAAGGAATTCTATGAGCTAAGACTCAGACAAATGACCATGGACGATCTGATAAATAAATTTCTAGAACTATTGATATTTGTACCATACATCAAGGAAGACGAAGTAAATATACAATGATTCTTAAGTTGTCTACCACAGTCGTAAAAAAATATAATTGAATTTGACAATCCCAGTACTTTAAATATAGTGTTTATAAAGGCTCATATGTGCTATGATAAGTACAAATAGAGGTCTGAAATTCCCAAGGTATGGAAGGACAAAAAACATGACATAATGAATCAACGAAAGAAAGGGTTCCAATGAGCCCCTTTTTGTAATATGGAAAATTTTTTCCAAAAGAAGGACTATCATTCAAACACCCAAAGCGCTCAAGGAGGAGGTAGGCCAGTTAACTTGGGAGTCAACAAAGTTGGGGACAACCCCAGAGAACCATTGAAGTGTTGGGAGTGTGGAGAACCTCACTTGAGGAGAAATGGTCCATGCTTAATTTCCATGGCAAGAACTTCAGTCCATAACTTGCAAGAAACTTCGATAGTAGGAGATATGGGAAAAAGCGTGCACAACATTAATGTAGCTATGGATGGTAGGAAAGATGATCATCAATCCACTATCATGGAGGTTGAAGGTAAAAATCATGATAATCACATTTCCATATTAATTGACCAAGGAGCTAGTTTGAGTTATGTCACTCTTGGTTTAGTTGAAATAAACAAGCTCAAGAAAGTAAAGCATGCTAAATCTTGGTTAGTATAGTTAGAAACAAGGACCAAGAGAAAGGTAACCTATTGTATTATGAATGTGAACTCAGCATACATGGTCAAAGTACAAAGTTATATCTAAACATTTTACCTTTGGGATCTTACGATTTAATAATTGGAATGGACTAGTTAGAAAAACATAAAGTAATATTAAAATGTTACAAAATTTCATTTTTTTACAGAGATGAAAACAACATAGTTAGGATGATACAAGGGATTAGAATACCAGTTTCGGTTAGGAAGATATCAACCATGCAGTTTAAAAAATGTATGAACAAAGGTTTCCAAGTTTATGTTGTTCAAGTAACTAATCTGTTAGAATAGGAAAACAAACCTAGTTTAGAGGACTTTGTAGTCCTACATGGGATTAGAGATGAATTTGTGGACAAAATACCATAACTACCTCCAAGAAGAGAGATAGATTTCTCTATCGATCTACTACCTGGATATTCCCCAATATCTAAGGCACCTTATAAAATGATTCTACCCAAATTAACGGAATTGAAAATTCAGCTGCAAGAACTGTTAGATAAATAATCTATCAGACCAAGTGTCTCACCTTGGGGAGCATCGATTCTCTTAGTTAAAAAGAAATATGGGACATTGAGACTATGCATTGTCTATCGACAACTAAATAAGATGATGATCAAGAATACATATCCTTTACCCAGAAGTAACAACCTGTTTGACCAAGTTGGAGGAGAAAGGATCTTCTCTAAGTTAGATTTAAGGTCTGGTTATCAACAAGTCAGAATAAAAGATGAAGACATAAATAAAACAACATTTAGAACTCGTTATAGACACTATGAGTTTGTTGTAATTATGTTCAGTCTTACTAATGCACCAACAAACTTTATGTGTTTGATGAATAGTATATTCGGTCAATATTTGGATAAATTTGTGTTGGTGTTTATCGATGATATTTTGGCTTACTCAAAAATGAAAGAAGAACATGAATAACATCTAGAAATAGGATTGCATACCTTAAGGAAACATAAGTTGTATGCGAAATTTGATAAGTGCGACTTCTACCAAAGAAGGATACATTACCTAGGACACATCATATCCAAAGATGGTATTTCATTTGATGCAGAAAAGATTGTTGGCAAATGTTTAACAAGTAGTATGCTTGTCATTGATGGCAAGTACAAACAATGGAGATGGCAGGATAAGGAGGATAAAATCTCTTGGAGATTTAGACGTGAAAGCTCAGGAGAAACAACATTGAGGAAAATGCGCGCAGCAAGGCTCAAGCTACCGGATTTCTCAGAGGAGAAGGAAGACAGAGATCCACAGCCGTTGGATCTCATTCAGAAATCCCGTCAGCCTTCAAATCGGACTAGAGTTGCATGAGATTTACCATCGGGAAATGCCAAGATGAAATCCCGACAGAACGTCGACCGTCAGATCTGATTATAGACAAGAAAAGCGCACTGAAAAGGAGGATAGATCTCAGACGTTATATCCAAGCAGAGGACCCAACCACTGTTGGATTGAGGAGAACCTGCACGGTCTTTAAAGTGCAAGGAGGTTTGGCTATGGTCATGGGGATAACGGTCATATGGACTAGGAGCCTAGCCATCGGAGTTTCGAGAATCGTGAGTTGAATATGTCAAAGTTCATTGACATCACAAACCCCGAAATCGCGATGAGTGAAATCCCGACTGAACCTGAACCGTCAGATCAAGATATGATCTAGACCATCGACTTGACCCACATCAATAGACCACGTCAGCTAAGTGACATGTGGCACAACTAGGTAGTGACAAGTGTCAGACTGATTCAATAATTCAGGCACATGTGGGTAACGAATCAAAGTGACACGTGGCAGTAGCCCCGACGAGATAAGGCTGAGGTCACAGCCCTTAGCCACATCAGCAAGAGATGGACAGATGTCAGAGGACAAAGAGGAGACGAGTCTTGTCGCACGGTCAGGTGAAGAATGATACAGAAGGTGACACGACAGGAGTGGGGCGCTTCGTCAATACTCCACCATTCCGGACCCCCCTCCATATTAAAGATAGAAAGGCAAGGGGGGTCTGGAATCGCATGAGAGTCATTGATCTGAAAACTTTAATCCTGACCGCTCGAAAGATGCACGCCCAATTCCTGACCCCCCCGCCCCCCCCCGTATTAAAGATAGAAATGCAAGGGGGGTTCGGAATCGCATGAGAGTTGTTGATCTGAACCCTGTAATCCTGACCGCTCAAAAGATGCGTGCCCAATTCTGGACCCCCCCCCTTTGCTTAAAGATAGAATGGCAAGGGGGCTCTGGAATCGAATCTAGACCATAGATCTGAGAGCACAAATACTGACCGTCTAGATTTTCTCACCACATATCCAATGATGTAAATGAATTTAAACAAAATAGGAGGGCTACTAAGGCACGACGCAATGAGACTACCAGAAACCATTGATGATGTCTGCTAGAGATGTCAAAGAGACCGCTGAGTGATCACCAGAAGAGATGAAGAGCTCCAAGCTTCGTCCAAGTGAAGAAAGACTACTCTTAGAAGGAATTGACAGATGGATGAGCGTGGAAGCCTATAACTAAAACAGAGAAGGTGAGCTCGACTGTCATAGAGAAGACGAAGAATCTCAACTTCCAGAGAGACTGAGGAATCTCAACATAACATCCAGTAATGTTGAACACGTGGGAAAATGGCCAGAGAAGCTGAAGATTCACGATGATAATCAGAAAAAACACTCAAGAGGTGGAGGATAATGGTGCAGATTCAACATGCAGAGGCATTGCGAACACTGCATGCACAAAGTGCACAGAAGCTATAAATACACGGTACAGAGAAGAGATTTGCTGGTCGTTGCTGCTGGAATTTGCGGATGCTATTGGAGGTTGCTGTTGCTATTGGAGGTTGTTGTGATTGTTGCTTGTAAAGGTGTTTCAGGTGTGAAGAAGGCTCAGGGTGCAGTAGTTGAATATCATAGAAGCGGAACTGTGCAGTGAATGGAGATGGCGCATAGAGCATAAAACGTAGAAGACCAGATAGCGCAAATGATATGTGCAGAAAGGCAGTGTGGTAGAAAGAGAAAAGAGATGCAGCAGAACAGTGATAAGTCGAGTAAGCCATTGTTGGTCATTATATCACTGTAATAAGTTTTAGAAGCAAAGATTTATATTTTAGGGTGGTCGGGAGGTGCTAGGGAGGACTGTTGTCCTCAAAGGTTCAGGTGGGTGCTTGAACACAGGGAGTTGGTGCTTCCTTCTAGTTGGTGCTAGAGAAACCAGGGAGTCGGTGCTTCCTTCTCGTTGGAGCTAGAGAAAACAGAGAGTTGGTGCTCTCAGCAAGTTGCAGCTTGCAAAGATGAGGTTGTAGCCTCATTATGAGGTGGTTCTCATATGTATGATACTGTAAAGAATGTAACCATTACTTATCATATATATAAAAAAGAGGTTTTTACCCTACATGGGTTTCCTCGGAAAATATCTATGTCTGTGTTTCTCTTATATGTGACTGATGCTGAATGTGCCTGTGTTTATTTCTCTGCATTATTGTGATAATCATTTAGTGTTTCTGCAAAGAGTTTTTTAAAAAGAGTCATAATTGTTTAAGCTCAGTAACAACTGATTCACCCCCCCCTCTCAGTTGTCCAACAATTGGTATCAGAGCAGGCCCCTTTTTATCTAAGGGTAGATCCTAGAGCTTAAACATGTCAAGCCATGAAGGAAATTCAACCAATAAGTCCCCTCTGTTCAATAAAACAAACTTTGCCTTCTGGAAAGTTAGAATGAGAACCTACATAATGGCTTTAGGTGCATATGTCTGGGATGTGGTAGAGACTAGTTATGTAAAGCCAATTGTGCTAGCTAATAAGGAGGACAAACTATAATTTAGCTTCAATGCTAAGGCTATGAATGCTATCTTGAGTGGGCTTGAAGAAGCAGAGTTTGTGAAAGCTAT
>JASDQU010308011.1:29567-61226 GCA_032191745.1 Picea mariana | reverse complement strand
AAAGATAGAATGGAAAGGGGGCTCCGGAATCGAATCTAGACCGTAGATCTGAGAGAAAAAATACTGACCGTCTAGATTTTCTCACCGCATATCCAATGATGTAAATGAATTTAAAAAAAATCGGAGGGCTACTAAGGCACGACACAGTGACACTGCCAGAAACCATTGATGATGTCTACTAAAGAAGTCAAAGAGACCACTGAGTGATCGCCATAAGAGATGAAGAGCTCCAAGATTTTTCCAAGTGAAGAAAGACTACTCTTAGAAGGAATTGATAGATGGATGAGCATGGAAGCCTGTAACTAAAACAAAGAAGGTGAGCTCGACTGTCACAGAGAAGACGAAGAATCTCAACTTCCAGAGAGACTGAGGAATCTCAACATAACATCCAGTAATGCTGAAGACGTGGGAAAACGACCAGAGAAGTTGAAGAGTCACAATGATAATCAAACAGAACACGCGAGAGGTGGAGGATAATGGTGCAGATTTAGCATGTAGAGGCATTGTGAACACTGCATGCACAAAGTGCACAGAAGCTATAAATACATGGTACAGAGAAGAGATTTGGTGGTCGTTGCTGCTGGAATTTGCAGATGCTATTGGAGGTTGCTGTTGTTGTTGGAGGTTGTTTTGATTGTTGCTTGTAAAGGTGTTTCCGGTGTGAAGAAGGCTCAGTGTGAAGCAGCTGAATAGCACAGAAGAGGAGCCATGCAGAGAATGGAGATGGTGCACAGAGCATAAAACGCAAAAGACCAGACAGCGCAAATGATATGTGCAGAAAGGCAGTGTGGTAGAAAGAGCAACGAGATGTAGCAGAACAATGATAAGTCAGGTAAGCCACTGTTGGTCATTATATCACTGTAATAAGTTTCAGAAGCAAAGATTTATATTTTAGGGTGGTCGGGAGGTGCTAGGGAGGACTGTTGTCCTCAAAGGTTTAGGTGGGTGCTTGAACACAGGGAGTTGGTGCTTCCTTCTAGTTGGTGCTAGAGAAACCAGGGAGTCAGTGCTTCCTTCTCGTTGGAGCTAGAGAAAACAGAGAGTTGGTGCTCTTAGCAAGTTGCAGCTTGCAAAGCTGAGGTTGTAGCCTCATTATGAGTTGGTTCTCATATGTATGATACTATAAAGAATGTAACCATTACTTATCATATAAAAGAAAAAGATGTTTTTACCCTGCATGGGTTTCCTCGGAAAATATCTGTCTCTGTGTTTCTCTTATATGTGACTGATGCTGAATGTGCCTGTGTTTATTTCTCTGCATTATTGTGATAATCATTTAGTGTTTCTACAAAGAGTTTTTTAAAAAGAAGCATAATTGTTTAAGCTCAGTAACAAGTGATTCACCCCCCGCTCCTCAGTTGTCCAACAAAGATAAAAGCCATTATGGAATGGCCTATCCCTACGGATGCAGCAGACATCAAATCATTCATGGGAATTACCAGTTATTACCGAATATTTATCGAAGGATTTTCTAAGATCGTGTATCCAATTACATCCCTACAGAAAAAGGGAATAAGATTTACTTGGACATAAAGTTTCAGGACAACTTTGATAAATTAAAAGGATTGTTAACTACATCACCTATCCTAAGGGTAGCGGATCCCAATAAATATTTTATAGTTTTCATGGATGCAATAAAAGAAGGCCTGGGAGGGGTCCTAACACAAGATGAACACGTCATCTATTATGAATCACATAAACTGAAAGAACATCAACAAAATTACGTTGCACATAATTTGGAATTAGCAGCCGTAATTCATGCTCTGAAAATGTGGCGACATTATTTAAGGGGGAGAAGGTTTATGCTACTAACTAACAATAGTGGTGTAAATTTTATATTTCGTCAACCAGATATCAACACAAGGCAAGCAATATGGCTAGCCTTTTTAGGTGAATTTCATTTCAAAGTATGACACATCAAAGGTAAAGAAAACAAAGTTGTAGATGCTCTAAGTCGGAGGACTAACAGACTTTATGAGATAAGTGTTAGCAAAGAAGAAAACGACATCGAAGAAAGAACAAAATATGCAAGAAGTAATGACGAAAAGTACATCAAAAAAACAACAAAATTGCAAGAAAATGCAGAAAAACTGAACAAAAACAGATTTGAGTTTAGATAAAAATAGACTGTTAAGGTTAAAAAATAGGTTCTATGTACCTAATTCTACTCATTTAAAATCAACAATTCTTGACGAATTGCACAAAAGGTCGTATTATGGTCATCTAGGATACCAAAAAATGATAACAACCTTAAGAAAATTGTTTTGTTGGCCTAACATGAAGAGTGAAATAAATGAATATTTATCTAAATGCTTATATGGTCAATAGGTAAAGGTTGAACATCAACATCCAATCGGTCTTCTACAACCTCTACCTATACCAGAATGGAAGTGGGATATTATCTCGTTGGACTTCATCACAGGTTTTCCTAAGACTCAAAATAAAAATGACTCGATTATGGTAGTGATTTATAAACTTAGAAAATCTGCACATTTTATACATGTTAAATCTACTTATAAATAAATTAATATTGCTGAAATTTTTATGAAAGAAATATTTAGATTGCATAGAATTCCTAAGATGGTGATCTTCGATAGAGATGTCAAATTTACGTCAAAGTTTTGGAATGAATTGTTTGCAGGATTGGATACTAACCTGAATTTCAATACAAGCTACCATCCACAAAAGGATGGGAAAATTGAACGAACAAATCAGATTGTGGAAGACATGTTACGAATGTAGGTGAGAACGAAACCAAATAAGTGGGAGGAGTACCTACACTTAGTTGAATTTGCTTACAATAATGGCTATCAAACATCAACCAAGATGAGTCCCTTCGAAGCACTATATAGAAGGAAATGCACAACGCCGATTAGGTGGGATAATCCAGTTGATAGGCTTATGATGGGACTGGAAATGCTCCAGGAAATGGAGAAAATGGTAAAAATGGTACAACAAAATTTAAAGGAAGCCTAAGACCGACATAAAAGCTACGCATATTTAAAAAGGAGACACCAAGAATTTCAAATTGGGGACCATGTATATCTAAAAGTCAAAGAAAAGAGGATCTCTCTAAAGATAAGAAATTGTTCAAAGTTGGCGCCCAGGTTTTGGGGGCCCTTCAAGATTTTAACTCAAACCAGACTCGTGGCATATCAACTAGCACTTCCTATGAACTTAAAAGTTCATAATGTTTTTCATGTTTCCTTATTAAAAAAGTATATTCATGATCCTACTCACATCATTGATTGGAACATGGTGCAGGTGGAACCAGAAGGTGAGATCCAAATGAAACCTATGCACATTCTGGATAGGAAAGAAACAATACCACGGACCAGATCCATCACGTAGGTAAAAGTGCAGTGGAAGCACTTTATCCCTGAGGAGGCCATTTGGGAATTGGAGGAAGATTTGCGGAAATATTATCCAACCCTATTCGGAGAGAGGAATGAACACTGAGGACAATGTTGTAATTAAGGGGGGGAGGATGTAATATCCTCAAATTTTAGAATATTAAATTCTAAGTGAACTTTAAAATAAATTTCCACTTTTGGAAAATTCAAATTTATAAATTATTTGGCATTTATGGAAGATCTGAATTTGGAATTTTTATTGATGTAATTAATTATTTGATGATTGGTGGGAAAAGATTTGATTTTCCTAACTGTCCTCTTTTATTTGACACATGTGTAAGACAAACTTTTAATAAATTAAATGATGGAAGACAAATGCAAAAACTAGGTTAAAAATAGACGACCATGACTCCATGAGTGGGGAACATGTTTGAGTTACCCCAAGGCTGATTTTTACAAGTGGAAAATGTGGAACTTTACCACTAGCAGCCCCTAAAACTCAGGGATTTGTAAAGATGTGAATTTCCCAAGGAGGGAAGGAAATACCTAGGCACAAGGATGCATATAAAAAAAAATGGAGGAGGAAGGACATTTCTTAGTATGTTGGGGAAAATAAACTATTTGTTGTTATGAGCATTGTTAGTGTGAGGCAAAGAAATTTTTGATCTAATAATGGTGACTATAGATAAGGAGGATCATTCAGTTTTCCCTTATGGACTCATGGTCAGGCTAGGGGGTGAACAAGGCAAGTGAACTTGGTTGTTTTGTTCTATGGTTGGGTGGAACGCGGTTCTTCCATTGGTATTCTAGAATCAAGTTTCAGATATGTATCTTGGCTTGCATTCCTTGTCAATGTTATGTTTATGATTTTTATTTGTTAGGAATATGATTGCTTATTATAGTTAAAGGATACTAAATATATTTTTTATTTGAAATGTGATGGTGGTACATATATACTGAATTTGCATTCAAATCTGTACATACACAATTACCATAGAGAATAGATAGAGTGAATAACAGTCTAAATACATTCTTCATTACCACATAAATATAGTGATGAATTAAAAGTATCTTGCAAAAGAAACCTATGTATTCAATCGATCATTGTTCAAATATTATAGTTGGAGTACCATAGATCAAAGACTCCACAACCTTTTGTATTATAAACATAATGCTAAGAAGTATAGACAAAATCTGTGTGTAACCGAAGTAATGTCTGCATAGATCAGAACTCGAATAGCTTTCGAGAAATATGTTACCTTCATCTGATTACCTCGATTTGCACAACCTACAAAAGAATAAAAATGAGGGTTTAGTAAACTATGCTATCATTTCAATGGAAATCAAACAATAGAATAAGCCAAGGAAAAAACTTAGCTTGAGTTTTGAATTAGATCAACAATCAACATTAACTTTGAACTTTGACTCTTCGACTGATTTCTGATGTTAGAAATTGGCTTACCTTAAGTACATACTCCCGAGGTGGCGTAACTTGTTGACGTCACTGCTGACTTGGCATTATCCAAGTGGCTGCCATGTGTCACTTAGATCCATATCTTACATGTACCTGCAATGCCAATTTCATCTTGACACTTGTCATCATCTGATTGTGCCACATGTCCTTGCCGACGTGGTCTACTGACGTAGATCTCATGTCGTGACACATATCCTCCTCCTGGATATAATGACTATTATTAGTTCTAGATCAATGGTATAGATTCATTTCGACCTTAAGAAATTTGAGTTATCTAGTCCCAATTCTCAATTCTCCTGAAGTGAGACTCCCCGAATAAAAAAAAAACTCGAGCAACTTGAATTCATCTAACGTTCCATTGTTGACGCAAAAATCCTAACAGGTTCCAACGATTGTCGACATTTCGGTTATTTCGAGATCTCGTGAATTCTTGATCAACGACTATGATTAGTTCTAGATCAATGGTATAGATTATTTTCAGCATTCGTGACTTTGGGTTATATGCTACCATTTTCCAAATCTCCCAAAGTAAGTTACATTCATTAAACCTCGATCATCTTAACGTCATTTGATGATCCATTTTTTTTAACCAATCCAACAATCGAGAATCCCAAAGTAGATCAATGATTAGGGATGGCTGTGGGTTCCAAACCTTCATGACGTTTAAAACTATCATCGAGTTTTGGAATGGAAATTGCTCGTTGATGCCAACTGTAGATCTATTTGCAGGTGAACATTGATGATTGGTGTGGATTGCGGAACCATAACTTGCATGTGGTTTATCCCATCGCCCAAACTCTGTAATTTGAAGTTGTGCAGTTTATGGTGGATCAACCATAGTCGTCAATCTTTGAATCGATGAGATCTGATGATCTAGACAAATTGCGGGATTGGAAATAACACGTTGCTTAATTTTCCATTCGTGCTCCGCAATAAATCCCTGTCCTTGATTTGACACTTGCGTATCCAACGGTCATGATTTGATCTGATCATTGATCAATCCTTCAATGGTCCTTCTCTTGTAATTTGACAGATCCGTGAGTCGAGATATAATTGTTCCAAACTCTAGATTTCCCTCGATCTGATAGTTCCTTATTTGTTTGAGATCTATATCGACGGACATGATTATTTGCATGCTACCTCTCGTGAGCTTTAAATTGATTTCCTCTGCACCTCATGCTATGTATTTCTACGTGACTACTCCTTAAAACTATCTCAATGAGCAGGATAGTTTCTTGAATCCTTTGGATTTTTCCTATGGGGATTTTGATCTCAACAACATTTCTACAATGCGCTCTTCCTTTTGAGCTTTTATCAATGTCCTTTTTTATGAGCTTAAATCTCTACATACTATTTGATATTTTCATTATCTACTAACTTTTATATTGTTGACATCAATGACAGTTCATTAATGATAACTTGTCAATGAAAATTCATCATAACAACTTATCATCACATCACAATGACATCCACTATTGACATCAATGACAACATATTAAAGACAATATGTCCAATAGGTCATGGTCACCAAACTCTTCAATACAAATAAGTGTGTGACTTATCATCCAATAACGACGCTATAATGAAATATAATAGTAAGAGACAAGTGGAATTTAAATCTCCTTCAGCCTTTAAGAGGGATAATGACAAATAAGTAAAATTACTATGCATACATTAATGGAATAAGATATATATAATGGATTATCTCTGTGTCGCAAACAATGTTGGAGATTCAAGGGACTTTAATGACCTCTAACAAAAAAAAATTATTTGAGAAATTTGGGGTACATTACATTCACGATGCGGTTTTTCTCACCCAAGAGGCACTTCACTCCATCAAAACCAAAAAGATTCCTTTCATGGTGTTGAAATTGGATTTATCGAAAGTGTATGAAAGAGGAAACTTGACATTTATTAGTCTTGCTTTTATCAAAATATGGTTTTGATGCAGATCCATGACCCTTGGTCCAAGATATGCACAGGATCATTCTAAATTCTCCTCGAGCCGAAGCAGCTCCCTTGGACCCCTATTGGAACCTCATGAATCTGATCCATAGGTCCTTCATAAAAACTTTCCCTGCAAAACTTAACACTAGGCATGAGCCTTATGTCTCCATGCAACCAAAATCGGGCCTTAGCACAAGCTCTTTTTGCAACTCGCGAGTTCGTGAGTCGTAGACACTTGACTCCTCTTTCTCCAAATGCGGATACCCGAGATGCGATACGGGTATGGCTCCTCCTTGTTAGCACCTTCCACACATAACCACCGGCTAGGAATAAGTGCTAGCACTACTCACAACTTGCAAATTCATGAGTTGGAGTGTTGAGCCCTCATGCTCCTCCTTTGTGAATCCCCGAGATGCGATAAGTCAACAATGGGTTGATTCCTTCCCAAGCGACGTGTGTCCACCACCTGTCACCAACTTCCACCTTTCTCTGGGAACTTGTTGTTACGCCACCTGTCAACCATGCATCCCCCACCTGAAAAATGTACCACATGTTCATATGATCCCTTGACGCTCGGCACTTCGTGACTTCGCAGTCGAAAAAAAATTCTTTCAACCCCCGAACCCCCGATACGCGATACCCCGCAGAGGTTATGATCCAACGGTTCTCCCGTGGCTTGGATCCAACGGTCTGTATCTCCTTCCCTACTCCTTGCAAATTGAGACTTCAAAAAACCAAGAATTTGGTCTGCCCTACAAACTCACGAAACCCAAATTCATGAAATGATCTAATGACATGGGTTGAAATGAGATCAACTGCTCATATTGACCCTCGATCAATGGTTCACGCTTATTCTTGATATTAGGGTGATGAGTTCATCCAAATCCTAACCACCTTGTAGCTCCACTAGATCCTACAGTCCTCATGATTTCACAAGCTCACCATGGAGAATTCTGACCACTCGATTCACCCCTCAATGGCTTCTTCCCAATGACTAAGTGTTTCCCCCTCCTGAACTTAATTTCTATGCGATGGTTTCGATCTCCATCTCCCTTTGAACAATTCAAAGGTGTTATCCCTCCTGAGATTTCACTTGCAAACTCAAGCCTCCAAAAAGGGCCCCGATCACACTCCTTGCGGCAAACTTTCAAATAACCTCCTGTTATTTGAGTCTTCGACCCTGTGCACTCTTTGCAATAATAGTCCTTCAACTTTCCCATTGGTTGATAAGTTCTAAGACTTCCACCAGCTTGCGCACACCTTGCATGGCTCTGTTCTTCTCCTGCACTTATGTTGGTATGAGAACAACGATATCCCTCCCGATCTTTCTGAGATAAAACTCAAACCCTTGTCAATGCACACCTTGCAGACGTTCACTACACTCCTTGCATGAATCCTTAGAGAGAGAAACAAATGAAACTCATTCTACTTCTATTTCTAATTTCATACATTCAACATGAAATCATACATACGAAATAGCATTGAGATAAATGCATAACAGAGAAAAAAAACAATTGTAAACATACCATTTAACAAATGTAAATAGTAATCATCCTAACACCATGAAAATTGAGTCAAAGTTTCATATATTAACTCAAGTGCTCCTTTACATGGGTTCTTTTGTATAGCTCTCTACTACAACTCTACAGCTTATGAATTCTGAATGGTAATGATATTACAATTATACAAGGGTGAGGGTGTCTATATTAGTTTTCCCTCATTGTCTAATCTAACATTCATATCTACCTACTTTACATTAACAGACTTAAATGTCTATTACATCCGGTAGATGAGAGTAATTTTTCCAGATCTGTTCATATCTCCAAGACATAAATGTAAGTACGCTTCTCCTAGCTATTACATTAATGGTTCGCTTTTCAAAATTCAAAATGTTTTCATAAAAACGTGCATTTTTTTCATCTGCACGTCCAATTGTTCCTTGGGCTAGGCATGTGCTTTGGCTTTGTACGATGCTCCTGCATCATACTTCCTTGCTTGAAAATTTTCATGAACTCCTTTTCATGAGCTCTTGCACGGTCTGTCCATGCTTTTGAATTGCTGCTTCATCCTCCCAACTGGCATCTTCAACTAGATGTCCCTTCCACTTGACGAAGTATTCAAAATACTCCTTTCTCCTAGTCTTTCTGCTAATCGCCTTGTCAATTATGCTTTCCATCTGCGGATTTTTAGCTACATGCATTTGTTTTGTCCATTGAATTTCTTCTTGCTCATCCTCTACTCCTGCTTCTTCAGCTTTTTAAGGGTACAAGTCCGCGACATTGAATATCGATGAGATTCTGACCCCATCGGGTAATTCAATCTCATATGATTTTGACCCAAATTTCCTTATGACCTTGCACGGTCCAATATTTTTCATCTTCAGTTTGTTATATGTTCCCCTTGGGAACCTCTCCTTCCTTCAAATTTAAGTTCTTGCCTATGTTGATATACTCTACACTTGTATTCTTAACTTGAATTCTGCAATCGTTCTTTGATTTGGTTGTGAAGCTCCTTCATTCCTTCTGCAAAGTCCTCTACACTAGCACTTTTGAATTCAACTTGTTCTACATCTTTCAATTTAGAAACTCTCCTTGGTTGCATTCCATATACAATTTGGAATGGACTCTTCCCTATGCTTCTATTGAGTGAATCGTTGTAAGCAAATTCTGCCTGTGGCAGAATGTGATCCCATTGACTGTGGTGTTCAGTCACTAACCTCCTTAGCAAATCTCCCAAGCTCCTATTTACGACCTTTGTCTGTCCATCCGTCTGAGGATGATACGCTGAGCTAAAAGACAAACTTGTCCCCAAATTCTTCCATAAGGTCCTCCAAAAATGTCCCACAAACTTGGTATCTCGATAAAAAACGATACTCTTTGGTAAACCGTGAAGTTTGATGACTTCCTTGAAAAACAGGTTTGCAATATGAGTTGCGTCACTAGTTTTCTAGCATGATATGGAATGTGCCATTTTTGAAAATCTTTCGACTACCAAAAAGATTGAATCACATCCTCTTTGTGTCCTTGGTAGCCACAATATAAAATCCATGCTCACTGCATCCCATGGCCTTTCAGGAATGGGTAATGGTTGGTATAACCCTGTGTTCTTCCTTTTTCCCTTCATGTGCTGATAAATTCTGCACCTATCCACAAATTTATTCACATCTGTTCTCATCCCTGGCCAATAATATGAGCTATTCCACTTTAAGAACGTCTTGTCATGACCGAAGTGTCTGGCTAATATTCCGTTGTCTTTTCCTTCAGTAAATTCTTCCTCATAGAGCATCTCGGAATACATAGTTGATTCCCCCTTAACAATAATCCATCCTGAATCATGTATTGAGTCCATTAGCTTCTATCACTGAGAATTGGATTATCAAATGCCTCATATTCCTCCTTGAAGTCTGTATCATCTCTATACATTTCTTTTAGGTTATCAAAACCCAAAGCCTTGACTCTGAATTCCTGCATAAGCAAACATTTCCTGCTCAAAGCATCAACAACTTTGTTAGCAGTTCCAGAAATATGCTTAATCACAAAAGTAAAATTATGCATGTGTTCAACCCATTTAGCATGTTTTTGGTTAAACTTCTCTTGTCGAGTCATGAATTGTAAAGTGTGATTATCGTTGTACAAAACATACTCCTTGGGAAACAAATAGTGTCTCCATTTCGTCAGTGCTTGTATGACTGCGTAGAATTCCTTGTCATATGTGGAGTACTTAATCTTCTCTTCATTCAGTTTTTCACTGAAATATGTGACCAGACTGTCTTATTGGATTAAGACCACTCCAACTACAAATCCACTCACGTCACATCTGACCTCGAATGTCTTGCTAAAATCTGGCAAAACCAGAATTGGTTGCTCAGTGATCTTCTTCTTCAACAGCTTGAAGCTCTTTTCTACTTCCTTTATCCAGTGAAAAGATTTATGTCTTTTCTTCATTGTATCCATCATTGGTGCGCTAATCCACTAAAGTTTCAGATGAATTTACTATAAAAGCTAGCCAAACCATGGAAACTTTGAACTTCAAACACGTTCTTCGGTGATGGACAATCCTTAATCGCCTCTATCTTTTCTGGATCCATATTCAACTCATTTGCAGAGATAACAAAACCCAAATAAATGAGTTGTGTTCTCATGAATGATGATTTATTCACATTGATCAACAATTTCTCTTGCTGTAATCTTCTCCTTACTACAACTAAATGCTTTAAGTGCTCTTATTCAGTTTTTCTAAAAATTAATATATCGTCAAGATATACAATGACGAATTTCCTAGTAGAATACTTCAAGACTTCGTTCATCAACCTCATGAAAGTATTGGGCACATTCGTTATGCCAAATGGCATGACAAGCCATCCATATAGCCCTTCATTTGTCTTGAATGTTGTCTTCCATTCATCAACTTATCTCATTTTAATCTGATGATATTCGCTTTTCAAATCAATCTTTGAAAAAAACTTTGCTCCACTCAAGCAATCCATCAAGTCATCCATCCTTGGAAATGGAAATCTGTATCTGATGGTAATCTTATTCGTTTCCCTTGAGTCTGTACACATTCTCCAGCCTCCATCTTTCCTTGGGCTGAGCACTGTCGGAAGAATGCATGGACTCAAGCTTTCTCGAATCAATCCTTTGTCCATTAAGTCCTGGACCTATCTCTTAACTTCTGCACTTTCCTGCGGTGTCAACTGATATGCTGCTTTGTTCGGCAAACTGCCTCTAGTTATAAGATCGATATGATGAATTTTACTCCTGACAGGTGGCAACAAACATGGTAGTTCGTCCACTACTATATCAACAAATTCTTCTAGAAACTCCTGAATCTCTTCTGTTAGATCATCTATTCTCGTACTAGTCTAAGAAATTTTGGGCTTCCTAACAACAATAAATTGTGTGTCTTCCTTATTCTTAACCTCATTAAGAAATTCCTTCCCACTCATGAGAAGTACCGTGTTGCTCATTTATGTTTTCACCTTTTTATCCTTAATCGACAACAACATGTGCGTCCTAACATTTTTCTCTAGGGTGTACTTGTTCTTTCTCCCATCATGAACCATGTTTTTGTCATATTTCTATGGTCTACCCAACAATAGATGACAAACATCCATGGGAATGAAATCACATAATATATCATCTTTATATCCTCCTATTTTAAATTCAACTAAACATTGTTTAGTGACATTTACCTGATGTCCTTTTTGTAGCCACGAAACTTTGTATGGTATTGGATGTGCAACAGTCTCTAGCTCCAGCTTTTCTACCATCTCTGTAGATATGAGATTGTCTGTGCTACCGCTATCCACTATGACTTTGCATACTCCATTCTTAGTTTTGCAAGCAGTCTGAAATAGACTGTTTCTTTGGGCTGGGTTCTCTGCCTCCTTCTCCGGCTTCAAGAGAAATTTCCTCATCAAAAAAGATCTTCCACCCTCATCATCTTCTACCTCAACATTCCATCCTTGAGCTTTGACAATGTGAGTTTCACCACCATCTTTCTTCTTGTTTGGACACTCATAGGATTTATGTCTGATTTTTCCACAAACAAAGCATTTCACTTCACCTCCTCTACCTCTTCCTCTGGCTCAAGGAAAATTATTTCTATTAGCATATTGCCTTCCCTATGATCTTCCTCCCCTCTCAGGTTGAGTTTGAGGTTCCTTCTCCTCTTCTTTAGGGCTCTGAATCCTGTCTTGGGCAATTATCTTGTCTATGCTTTGACTTCTGCCTTGGCCTCTTTGACCTTGCTTCCATCTTAGCTTCTCTTCATCTTTCAGAGACATCTAATAATCATCTTCCACAGTCCGAATGGTCATCATGCTCATCTCATCTTGAATTTCATATCGCAGACCATTCATGCACCTGGCAACTTTTTCATCATCGCTTTTCCGATGACATTCTCTGATGTTTATCCTGTAGAATTCTTTAGTTTATTCTTTCACTGACATCATCTTCTGTCTCAAATTATGCATCCTCCGAAACAGAGTGATTTCATAATCCCTGGGTATAAATTTGGCTTTCATTTTTGCAACCATTCTATCCCAACTTTTGATTTTCTGCTTGCCCTTGTAGTGTTTGTCAGCCTGCAGTTCATCCCACCATAGTGTTGCATGCCCTTTAAGTCTATTAACAACATGTTTGAATTTCTTGTCTTCCTTGACATCCTCGTAGTCGAAGTATTTTTATAGAGCTATAATCTAATCTAGAACCTCTTCAACATCCAAGTTGCCTTCGTACACTGAAATGTCCATGTTTTCCCTAGCACCTATCCTTGCAACAGCCTTGAATAGGTGTTCTTCTGCAACATTTTTGATTGCAACTTATTCTACTTTGTTTGTAGCTTCATTTTCACTTTCAGCTTCGCTGATATCCCCAGCATCGACTGTACACCTTTTTGCTATCTCTATAGCATCAATCCTGGCACATAACTCACACATTTCTCTTTCCACTACTGGATCAGGCATTTGCCTATCTCTTCTTCTCAATGGCATGGCTGTAAAATTTTCCTCTTTTCTCTCTGCTACAGAAACCAAAGAATTTGTTCTGTGCTCTGATACCACAACTAATGCAGACCCCCGACCCTTGGTATGATATCCACATAGGATCGTTCTAAATTCTCCTTGAGCCAAAGTGGCTCCCTCGGATCCCTATTGGAACCTCATGAATCCGATCCACAGGTCCTTCGTAAAAACTCGCCCTGTGCAACTTAACACCAGGCACGAGCCTTATGTCTCCATGCGACCACAACCGGGCCTTAGCGCAAGTGCTTTTCACAACTCGTGATTTTGTGAGTCATAGACCCTCGACTTCTCTTTCTCCAAACGTCGATACCCAAGATGCGATATGGGTATGGCTCCTCCATGTTAGTGCCTTCCACATATAACCACTAACTAGGGCTAAGTGCTATCACTACTCGCAACTCACGACTTCATGACTTGGAGTGTTGAGCCCTCACGCTCCTCCTTTGCTAATCCCTAAGATGTGATAAGTCAACAATGGGTTGACTCCTTCCCAGGCAACGTGTTTCCACCACCTGTCACCCACTTCCACCTTTCTCTGGGTGCTTTTTGTTACACCACCTGTCAACCACGCAGCCCCCACCTAATGGATGTGCCATGTGTTCATACGAGCCCTCGATGCTTGGCACTTCGCAACTTCACAGTCGAAAAGAAATTCTTTCAACCCCTGAACCCCCGATACGCAATACCCCGCGGAGGTTCTGATCCAACGATTCTCCCGTGGCTTGGCTCCAATGGTCTGGATCTTCTTCCCTGCTCCTCACAACTCAGGACTTTGTGAAACTAAGAATTTGGTTTGCCCTCCAAATTCATGAACCTCGAATTCGCGAAATGATTGAACGACGTGGGTTGAAACGAGATCAACTGCTCATATTGACCCTCGATCAAAGGTTCAGGTTGATTCTTGATATTAGGGTGATGAATTCATCCAACTCCTAACCACCTTACAACTCCATTGGATCCTATGGTCCTCACAATTTCGCGAGCTCTCCACAGATAATTATGACCGCCCGATTCACCCCTCAATGGCTTATGCCCAACGACTGGGTGTTCCCCCTCCTGAAATTAATTTCTATGTGATGGTTTTGATCTCTGTCTCCCTTTGAACACCTCAAAGGTGTTATCCCTCTTGAGCTTTCACTTGCAAACTCAAGCCTCCAAAAAGGGCCCTGCTCGCAATCCTTGCGGAAAACTTTCAAATAACCTTCAGTTATTTGAGTCTTCGACCCTGTGCACTCTTTGCAACAGTAATCCTTCAACTTTCCCCTTGGTTGATAAGTTCTAAGACTTCCACCAGCCTGGCACACCTTGCACGGCTCTGTGCTTCTCCTGCACTTCTGCTGGTATGAGAACAACGATATCCCTCCTGAGCTTTCTGAGATAAAACTCAGACCCTCATCAACGCACACCTTGCGGACGCCACTGCACTCCTCGCAGGAATCCTCAAAGAGAGAAACAATTGAAACTCATTCTACTTCTCTTTCTGACTTCATACATTCAACATGAAATCATACATATGACACAAAATTGAGATAAATGCATAACAGAGAAACAAATCAACTGTAAACATACCATTTAACAAATTTAAATAGTAAGCACTGTAACACCATGAAAATTGAGTCAAAGTTTCATATATTAACTCAAGTGCTCCTATACATGGGTTCTTCTCTACAGCTCTCTACTACAACTCTACAGTTTATGAATTCTGAATGATAATAATATTACAATGATACAAGGGTGAGGGTGTCTATAGCTGTTTTCCCTCACTGTCTAATCTAACATTCATATCTACCTACTTTACATTAATAGACTTAAATGCCTATTACATCCAGCATATGAGAGTAATTTCTTCAGATCTGTTCATATCTCTAAGACATAAATGTAAGTACGCTTCTCCTAGCTATTACATTAATGCTTCACTTTTCAAAATTCAAAACATTTTCATAAAAACATGCCCTTTTTTCATCTACACATCCAGCTGTTCCTTTGGCTAGGCGCGTGCTTTGGCTTTTTACGATGCTCCTGCATTAGGTTGAACCTATCTAGTATGAATTGGATAATGTCTTGCATTGAAACCCCTTCTTTTTCTAATTTAATCAATGGGTATCGCTCCCCTTTTTTATGCTCCTTAAGAGGCATTTTCCAGGGCTTCCCCCTGGATCCATTCTTGTTTCTATTAGCTGTGGAGGGCCTTAGCAGACTTGTAAAACAATAAAAAAGTGAAGGAAAATTAAAATTCCTTAAGATCACCACTTATGAAGTTTTTCCCTGCCTTTTTTTTTGTTCACGATGTAGTTTTTTTCGGTGCAGGGTCTTCACATGATTTTATAGCTCTTCAAAAGGTTGTGGATGATTTCTGTGAAGCATCAGGAATACAAATCAACTTTTTGAAATATACTATGTACAAAAATGTTATCCGAGCATAGGTTTTCTTCAAATGGATGTAATCATTCCATATTGAAGGCAAGTTATAGATGAGGGTTTCAAGTATCTTGGTTTCAACTTGAAACCAAATTCGTATGGTTATGGACATTGGATTTGGATGGTTAAGAAAATTAAGAATTGTGAATTGGGTGCATAGATGGCTTTCAAGAGGAGGTATATTTGTACTCTTAAAGTCAGTTTTAAGCATTATCCCAATCTATTGGGCTACTATGGCCAAAATTCCTAGCGGTGTCCTCACCAAGATATGTAATATTTATTTTCACTTTCTATGGGCTGGTAAAAGATATTCTAGTGATGTTTATTTAGTCAAATGGACTCAATTGTCGATGCATAAGGATATGGAGGGAGGGGACAACAATAATTTAATCTGGTTTTATAAATGTTTGGCTGTTAAAGTTTTGTGGAGGTTAATAAATAATACCATTCTATGGGGAAGGGAAGGGTTCTAAAATCCAAGTAGTTTGGAAATAAATCGGTTAAGGGTTCATATTGCCCAAAAAATTACGAATCAACAACTTAGTGGAGTGGAAAGCTATGGTGGACGCCTTCCCCATAATTGGAAATTAGACAGTCTAGAAAATAGGCAATGGAAAGAATGTGTGAATATGCTAAGACTCCCTGGTTAATGTTGTCAATAACTTCAAACTCTCCAGAGAATGTCTCTCATATCTCCATGACCAGGGTGTTTTTTCCCTTTGGGATGCTAGCAGAAGAAAATGCGTTTTTCTAGGTAGATCGTCATGGAAATATGTGGAAGCACTGGAATTTACATGGAATATGATTGAGGAATGGAACAATTATAATAAAATGTTGCATGATTGTTTTATTGTCCTTAAATAAGAGGATGACACTTTAGTATGAGCCAAAAATGAAAAAATCAGGGAAATTACAAATTCAAGTTGGGATACCTCTCCTTAGCATAAAATGTTTTTGAAGGTGAAGAAAAATGGTGGTGGGATTATATTTGAAAATCTCATGCTCCTATGAAATCAAAAAATTGCTACGACTGTCATTATAAAACAAGACTTTAATTTCGGATAACAAATTAAAGCAAGGATGGATTGGTCCTAGCAGATTCCCCCTATGTAAAGAAGATGTCGAGTCAATAAACCATATGTTTTTTCTATGTCAATACACTTAGCAATTTACCGTTAAAATGTCTAAGCTCCTATCAGATATCGACCTTGTCTTGCAGGTTCACTGCTTGAATGGATAAAAGCGTGGAAAGAGGACCCAAGATCCCAAGTATTCTCATCCCTACCTCTATTTATAGTTTATTTTATCTGGTGAGAATGCAATGAATGTATCTTCCAAGACAAATTCATTCTGACTCCTACAACAACAATGTTGGTGGTCAAGCTCTCATCTGAATTTAAATGTGAAATAAAAGTTCCAAGGAAATACCAACTATGATAGTAAAATCCCATGTGGATTCTGTTAGCGATTATTTTTGTCTTAGGCACAAAAGTATCCAGGTCTGCAGAGTGACCGGGAAACACCCAAGCGCAACAGCGGAAGGATCTCCTTTCTGGTTACAAGTCAAACGAGCAGGCAAGGTTTTGTTGTTGACTGTTGAGATCCATCCACGAAGCAGATCAACGGTCATCGGGGTCTCGAGGATATCAAGTTACCCGACATATAGCACCAAGGAAGGCTCCTATATTTCAAGGCTGAATCTGGGTCGTCTGATCTAGTGACGCATGGCGCAGGATCCAGTCTCACTGGCATATTGGCATTCGGGAGTTCGTGGGGTGAAAATTTTATGTCTTTGAACATCGCGAAACCCCAAACCTCGACAGCACCGAAAGTGTCGAAACTGGGGCCCGCAACATCACGAAGCATTTTTAGCCGTCCATCTAAAGGGGACACCTGGCATAAAATTGGGCCATCTCAGCATCTCGCCCATCGTGACTCCAAGGTACAAAAAAGCAACTCCATTATGTTCCAATGCATGAGATGTCGAGAGAGTCCCGGGCCCAGGCCCATAGCAGCGTTGGGTGAGTTCAAGACCTTTAGATCTCAGAGGGACACATGACACTAGATTGAGCCATCTTGGCGTTTCGCTCATCGTGATTTCAAATTTCAGGAATAGTTCCTTTCCATTCGGGAACGTCGAAATCGCGTTGGGAATAAGCACATGGTCACAACCCATGGTCACTTGGGGAGAGGAAGGAGCTGCATAAAGAAGGCCAAAGGTGCCAAGTTCAGTTGCAGAGGGGATCATCATGATCTCCAGGCGCCATCAGACCCGATCTTAATACTGTTTCTAGCATTGAAGTAAATGAAGGCAAGAGCGGGTGGTTGAAACCTCCTTTCATTCATTAAGTAAGGGGAATGGAGGGTCTAGTGAGCCGCCTGCTCGCAGGGGTCCTATGTATCGATTTTCTCAATGAAGCCGTGTTGAAATCCTCGACTCGACAGAGAATTCTGCGCACGCTAGATGAGCACTTCATGGATCAGCTACCCTCCTTACAGGAGCCATGCGTAGTTAAGGTGGAATTTAAAGAAAGATATCAGTACGAGTTTGACTGAAGGGACACCAAGCCTTGGGTGACTGGGCATGCCTCTAGAAGGTGAATTTTCCTGAGTATATAAACTCAGTCTTTGTATTTTTTAAGTATCGATGGTACAGCACACCTCTGGATTGTAAAAGTTTTAGCAGACGTTCTAGCCTTATGGTCGTGTATCTGTACATGAGATTTATTACTTTATAATAGACAGTCTTCTTAATCCATCTAAGTTTCCATCTTATACTAAGAGAGTTCATGATCGACTGATTCACCCGAATCATGGCAACCCTGTTGTGATAAAGGATTTATTACGACATTATTGTTTTCTCTGGTTTTCTACATTTGAACATAGAAAGATCTTGCATTTAGATGTCTTCTTCCACAGTCTATTAGGAACCTGATGTTTATGACAAACCTTTTCATCTCTCTAATATAAGTCTTCCCCCTACTCACTCTTATTATGACTCACTATCTGAAGTTATCTAAGACCTCACTTGCTCATGCATGCATGGCCTAGTTTCGAAGCTAGAACCACATCATTCTGAGTTAACCTCCATTTGAGCACCTAATTAAACAAATTGTGACATAAAATGATGGGCGTCGGGCTCTGCTCCTGTTGCAATCTAGGGGTGACTTCTGACGCCAACATTTCTGGCACCGTTTCCAGGGACGAAGTTGAATATTTTCCATGGGATTGAACGACAATGATTAATTGATTCTGAAGGTGCATCAGATATCAAAATTATCAAGATTGTTGTTGTGCATCTGGCGAATCCATTGTGACGACCCCACTGGGGGAGCCTGCCGTATATTGTGGCTTTCAGAGGTAGGCATACACTGTCTCATCCACAGTTGCCTCTATGTACGCCTGAAAAAGATCTAGAAGCGGTGCTTAGAAAGGGAAAGGCCTCCGAAGAAGAAGCGACCACCGAACCAAGTAATCCACCATATCCTTCTGTGGGAACTCCTTCTTCTCCTACTCAGTTTCTTGACAGACTTGTTTCTGAAGTTTCCCATTTCCTAAATTTTGGGAGTGTTCCTGTTGAGTTCTCCTCTCCTGGTCTGGGACCGGAGGGACAAAACCTTGTCACTCCCCCCTCCCCTGAAACTGTACCTTGGCGAAGACTCGGGACCATAGAAGATTTCCCCACTCCTATATTTACCACTCCCACACAAAGAAAAATGCCTACTGACTTGAGCTCGTTAGCCTTCTCCTTAAATCCCCTCTTGTTTCCCACTCCACTTCGGGAATCATTCCCAGTATCCCCTTTGCGTACACCTTCTCCTCCCAGTTCTCCTCTACCTAATATTCCTATGGCTGGTGCTAATCCCCCTCTGAATAGAATGGACACCATAGTCGCTGCCAGATATGCTCCCTTAGTTCTACCCCATCCTATGAATCCTCTCCCTGCTGGAGATTACTTGAAATACATGCCCAAGTTCACGAGGGAAGGGGACGTAACTGCGAAGGAGCACCTGGTTGCTTTCTACAGTTACGCAAACAACCTCAACATTGAAAATGAAGATGTATGGATGAGAGTCTTTATCCAGAGCCTAGACGACGAGGTGAGGAAGTGGTTTAGAGGATTGGCTCCAGGATCTATTATTGGGATTGAAGCTCTAGATAGTGCTTTCCTGAGGCAGTGGGGAGATAGGAAGGATTTCATGTATTGCATGACAAAGTTCGGGTCTTTGAATAATATGGATGGAGAGTATGTCTCTGACTTCTCTAAAAGATTCAATAAGATGTATAATAAAATCCCTGCTGAAATAAAGCCTTCAGAAGCCTCGGCCAAAATTTCTTATGCTAGTGCATTTGGCCCCAATATCTACCTATTATTAAGAGAAAGAAGGGCCACCTCCTTGGCTCAAATGAAATATGTGGCCATAGAAGTGGAATCTAATGTATTAGCAGCTGACAGACTGAGAAACAAGGCAGATGCAGACAGGAGAAAGGGAAGTTCAGAAGCCTCAACTTCTGGATCATTGGTGCCTCACCCTCAAATGGATGAACTGACCAGGATGGTGAAGTCTCTATCTACAGAGATGGAGAGAATGAAGGTCAAGGGGAGGAAAGCATACAAGGGCCCTCAGAATGTCGAAAATAAAGGAGGTTTCAGGAGGCCAAATAATTTTACTCCCCCAAATGTGCAAAGAGAGAAGGGAAGAGATAGAGAAGACCAGAAAATTCAGGCCCCTTTTCAAAAAACTTTTGTGGCCGAGGGGGAAGAAGGAGAAGCAAACGAGCTTGATCCTGAAATCCATTGCTTTGGAGACACTCCTTCTTTTCCTCATCTCACTCAATCAGCCTACGAGGAGTCTCCCATGGACATTCAACTAAATGAACTAAGCAAGGGAGACAAGGCTAGTGGCATCCCAGGCAGATATGATCTGAGGTCAAAGAAAAAGACTATAGCGCCCGACGTTCCTAAGAAGTCCCTTAGGATAGAGAAACCTGTCGATGAAGTAGCAGACAGTCACAGAGGTAAGAAGACCCAACCCCTCTCTCCCATTATCCAGATTCATGCTCCCGAAATAAGAGAAATCCCAAAGCTCTCATATTCTTTTAATTTCGAGCACGAAATTCAAAAAATCAGAATCCCTGTGCCCCTGACAGAATTGATTAAGCATGAAGGGTTCAAAAAATGCTTCTCTGAGATTTTACAGTCCGAGGTATCGAGCCCTCCTATAGACTCCATCAATTTGCAAGATGAAAAGCCTGTAGTTATTTTAGGTCCTATGGTAGAAGATAGGAATGACTCATCCCCTCCCTTCTACACTTCCTTGAACATACATGACAAGGTACTGCACAACTGTTTGATGGATTCAGGGGATTCTCAAAACCTCATTCCTGAAACTGTCATGGAAGAATTAGGGCTAGAAGTCACCCGAGCTTATCATGACCTCTATTCTTTTGACTCTAGGAAAGTTCAATGTCTCGGGGTTATCAAAGCCCTGGTCGTGACCTTGTTTCAGTTGCCCATGAAAAGTGTGGTCATGGATATTGTAGTGGCCGATGTCCCCCCCAAGTTCGGTATGTTGTTTTGAAGATCTTGGATAAAAAGACTGGGGGGAACCTTGTAGATGGACCTCACATACGCTACTATCCCAATGTTCGGAGGGGAGCATAGAAGGCTATATAGGGAAGCCTAATTGGCCTATATAATCACTGATGAAGCTAATCCTACCAACCATCCTATTTTCACCTTGGACACTGATTTAGGTTCCAGTTTATTGCAACTCACTCATGCTCCAGAGCCTCCTCTCGAACTTAGAAAGCAACCCACTTCTCCTCGTGAACTTCCTCCTTCCATCACCCCCATTTAGAAAATGTTTTTTGATGGAGCCTGTTCCAGGGAAGGCACTGGTGCTGGGGTGTTCTTTGTGTCACTTGCACAGGAGACCGTATCTTTGTCATACAAATTAGAATTTGAAACCACCAACAATGTGGCAGAGTATGAAGCCCTTGTTCTAGGATTAAGAGCTGCGAGGGAAATGGGAATTCATGAGATAACAGTGTTTGGAGATGCAGAGTTGGTGGTCCAATAGATCATAAGTGCTTATCAAGCTAAGCACCCTCGACTCAAAAATTATAAGCATGGGACCTAATTGACAATTTCTTCTCAGCTTTCAATATCTCTTTTATTCCAAGGGAGGATAATGTTGTGGCTGATTCTTTAGCTGTCTCAGCCAGCTTGCTCAAAGTTTCTCTACCATCCATAGTCAACTCTGATGTTTAAATAAAGTATAGGCCCTCTGTACCAGACAATGTCAAGCATTGGAAGGTATTCGAAGATGACCAGGAAATTGAAAGATTTGTCCGATCCGTTGATGAATTTTCTGCATTGCACATCGATTAGGATCCTGACACAGAAGATGACCCCCACCCTGAGGTGTTTTTAAATAAAATTGCTAACCACCAGATTATTCAGCTACCTAGCAATCACATTCTCAGGGGACTAGTCCCATTGGAAATATTTTTCGATGGGAATGACGTGGCAGCAAAAGGTAGAGTTTTGAATGAAGATGATGGTATATCTGAGTGCAACATCGACACACCGGAGGAGCCCAAGTTTGTCAAGATGTCAAGAAGTTTGACCACAGAGTAAAGGGCCGAATATACTGAGTTGTTGAAAGAATTTGCTAACGTGTTTGCATGGACCTACGAAGACCTCAAAACGTATGATACATCTGTCATTGAACACAATATCCCACTAAAGGAAGAGGCTAAGCCATTCAGGCAGAAGCTAAGACAGATAAACCCTATATTGTTGCCTATCATGGAGAAAGAAGTGAAGAAGTTGTTAGAAGCCCAGAGCATTGTCCCCTTGAGATATTCCGAATGGGTAGCCAATTTGGTTCCCGTAAGGAAGAAAAGTGGAGAAATCAGTCTTTGTGTCGACTTCAGAAACCTGAATAGGAGCTCAAAGAAAGACAATTGTCCCCTGCCCAACATGGAGCACATATTGCAAAGGGTAACCGGTGCATCTAGGATTTCCATGATCGATGATTTTTCTGGCTATAATCAGATATCGATCATGCCTGAGGACAGAGAGAATACAACCTTCACCACTCCTTGGGGCACATTCATGTATGCCAAAATGCCATTTGGGCTAATGAATGCATGAGCAACATTTCAGCGAGCCATGGATATAGCCTTCATCGGAGAAAAATACCAGTTTGTAGTGATCTACCTAGATGACATCACGGTCTTCTCCAGGTCTGATAAGGAGCACTGCTGCCACTTAAGGAGAGTTTTCTCGAAGTGACGGAGGTTTGGTCTTTCCCTAAATCCCAAAAATTCCTTGTTTTCTATGAAGGAGGGGAAGTTATTAGGCCATATAGTATCAATAGAGGGAGTCAAGATTGATCCTAGCAGGGTAGAAGCAATTCAAACCCTATCACTTCCCAGGTCTAAAAAAGAGGTTCGGGCCTTTTTGGGGAAAATTAATTTTCTAAGGAGGTTTGTCTCAAATTTTGCTGAGTTAGTGAAGCATATCACGACCATGCTCAGGAAGGGAAACGAAGTGAAATGGACTGCTGATCCGAGGGCATATTTTGACCAAATAAAAAGGGCACTAACTGAGGCACCCGTGCTGATTGGTCCAGATTATTCCAAGCCGTTCCTAGTTTTTTCTTTTGCTTCCTTCGATACGGTAGCAGTGGTGTTATTGCAGAAAAATGAGGAAGGGCAAGAGCAGCCTATTGCCTTCTTTAGCAAGGTGTTAAGAGACGCATAGAGTAGGTATGAAATCATGGAGAAACGGGCCTATGCCTTAGTAAAAGCTCTCAAAGCTTTCAGAGTTTATGTCTTGCATTCAAAGGTAACTGCATATGTCCCTTCAGCTTTTGTGAAGGACATCCTTGTGAAGCCAGACATAGATGGGAGAAGAGGCAAATGGATAGAAAAAATTCTGGAATTTAACTTGGAAATAAAGCCCACCAAATTGGTTAAGGGGAAAGGTCTAGCCAAGTTACTGGCTGAATCCAATTATGAAGCTGAGTTGCCCAGCCAACGCTCTCAAGATGGCTTATCGCTAGCAGACTGCACCTGGTATCATGACATTCTATACTTCCTGCAGGATTTAAAGCCCCCCGATGGAATGGGTAAAAGAAAAGCGAGAGATTTAAAGCTCAAGGCGGTCAGATATTGCCTCGTTGACCAAATCTTGTACTGGAAAGACCCTCTAGGGGTATTTTTGAGATGCCTGGACCTGCAAGAGGCCCAGAAGGTTATGTTTGATTTTCACAGCGGCCTTTGCGGAGGTCATCATTTGTGGAATACCACAACTCACAAGATACTCCGAGCTGGGTATTACTAGCCCACGTTATTCTTGGATGTCTGCTGAGAAATCAGAGCTTGAATCAAGTGCCAAAATTTCTTAGGAAAGCAACAGCTCAAACCGGTGCTATTGAAGCCTATAGTATCTTCAGCACCTTTTCAGCAGGGGGGGTTGGACTTCATTGGGGAAATTCATCCTCCCTCAAGTGGTCAGCACAGATGGATCCTGACTGCAACAGATTATTTCACTGAGTGGATAGAAGTTATCCCCACCAGAAGCGTATCACACAAAGTAATTATCAGCTTCCTGGAAGATATAATAGCCAGGTTTGGCTGTCCCAGCAGGATCGTCACCGATAATGCTTCTTCTTTCAAGTCTGAGCCCCTAATTAAGTTCTGTGAGCAGTTCCAGATCTCACTAATTCACTCCACCCCCTACTATCCCCAGGGAAATGGTTTAGCAAAATCTTCCAACAAAATCTTAATAAGGATCATCAAAATACTATTGGAAGACAACAAAAGGGATTGGTATTCAAAGTTGAAGTTTTCTCTGTGGGCTGATCATGTGAAAACGAAGAAATCTCTAGTCACTTCGCCTTTTCAACTAGTCTACGGAGCAGAGGTGGTTTTTCCTACTCAGCTCTCCTTACCTGTGGAAAAATTCTTTCAAGACTATGAGGGAGAAATAGATCATATGATCAGGAGGATTCATCAGATAGTAGAGGTCCAACAGATCAGAGAGCAGGTGAGGACCGCAGCTCATAGTCACCAGGAAAAGATCAAGCAGGCTTTCGACAAGAAGGTCAGGAAGAAAGAGTTAGAGATCAGGGACTTGGTACTTAAGTGGGATGTCCCCAGGCATGATAAAGGCAAGAACGGTAAGTTTGACGCCCTATGGATTGGCCCCTTCAAGATCTCTGAGATTTTCTCCAACAACACGTATGGGATGCAAGATCTGGAGGGTGAGGAGGTTTTTAGCAGCCCAGTAAATGGGCATTTTCTGAAGAAGTGTTTCATTTGAGCCTCAGACGGCTCCCTTGTTAGTAAATATTGTGCTTTAGTTTTCTGTTTATTTTCTTTTTGCATGTTTTCGGCTTAATAAGTGACTCCGTAGCCCAATAGCAAGGCACTGAAGCTGCAGGAGGAGTTCTTAGAGCATCACAAGGATGCCTCTATCCCCCATGGAGCCTAATTTTAGCGATTATTTTTGTCTTAGGCACAAAAGTACCCAGGTCTGCAGAATGACCAGGAAACACCCAAGTGCAGCAGTGGAAGGATCTCCTTTCCGGTTACGAGTCAAACAAGCAGGCAAGGTTTTGTTGTCGACCGCCGAGATCCATCCACGAAGCAGATCAATGGTCATCGAGGTCTCGGGCTATCAAGTTACCCAACATATAGCACCAAGGAAGGCTCCTATATTTCAAGGCTAAATCTGGGTCATCCGATCCAGTGACACATGGCACAGGATCCAGTCTCACCGGCATATTGACATTCGGGAGTTTGTGGGGTAAAATTTTTATGTCTTTGAACATCATGAAACCCTGAACCCTGACAGTGCCAACACTGGGGCCCGCGACATCACGAAGCATTTTTAGTTGTCCATCTAAAGGGGACACCTGGCAGCAAATTGGGCCATCTCGACGTCTCTCCCATCGCGAATCCAAGGCACAAAAAAGCAGCTCCGTTATGTTCCGATGCACGAGATGCCGGGAGAGTCCCGGGCCCGGGCCCACAGCAGCGTCGGGTGAGTTCAAGACCGTCAGATCTTAGAGGGACACGTGGCACCAGATTGAGCCATCTTGGCGTTTCGCTCATCGTGATTTTAAATTTCAGGAATAGTTCCTTTCCATTCGTGAACACCGAAAGTGCATTGGGAATAAGCACATGGTCACAGCCCATGGTCACTTGGGGAGAGGAAGGAGCTGCATAAAGAAGGCCAAAGGTTCCAAGTTCAATTGTAGAGGGGATCATCGCGATCTCCAGGCACCATCGGACCCGATCTTAATACTGTTTCTAGCATTGAAGTAAATGAAGGCAAGAGTGAGTGGTTGAAACCTCCTTTTATTCATTAAGTAAGGGGAATGGAGGGTCTGGTGAGACGCCTACTCGCGGAGGTCCTGTGTATCAATTTTCTCAACGAAGCCATGTCGAAATCCTCGACTCGACAAAGAAGTTTGCACATGCTAGCGGAGCACTTCATGGCTCAGCTACCCTCCTTACAGGAGCCATGCGTAGTTAAGGTGGCATTTAAAGAAAGATATCAGTACGAGTTTGACTGAAGGGACACCAAGCCTTGGGTGACTGGGCATGCCTCTCGAAAGTGAATTTTCCTAAGTATATAAACTCAGTCTTTGTATTTTTTAAGTATCGATGGTAGAGCGCAGCTCTGGATTGTAAAAGTTTTAGCAGACGTTCTAGACTTATGGTCATGTATCTGTACATGATATTTCTTATTTTATAACAGACATTCTTCTTAATCCATCTAAGTTTTCATCTTATACTAAGAGAGTTCGTGATCGACTGATTCACCCGAATTATGGCAACTCTGTTGTGATAAAGGATTTATTACGGCATTATTGTTTTCTCTGGTTTTCTGCGTTTGAACGTAGGAAGATATTGCATTTAGATGTCTTCTTCCACAGTCTGTTAGGAACCTGATGTTTACGATAGACCTTTGCATCTCTCTAATACAAGTCTTCCCCCTACTCACTCTTATTACGACTCACTGTCTGAATTTATCTAAGACCTCACTTGCTCATGCATGCCTGGCCTAGTTTCGAAGCTAGAACCACATCATTCTGAGTTAACCTCCATTTGATCACCTCATTAAACAAATTGTGACATAAACTGATGGGCGTCAGGCTCTGCTCCTGCTGCAATCTAGGGGTGACTTCTGACGCCAACAGATTCTTCAATGGAGCATGCCAGGGGAATCCTTCAAAATGTGGGGTAGGCACAGTCCTTTTCAGTTTTGATAATCATTTTTTAAAAATACGATACACCCCTGGAGGAGGTACCAACGCCAAAGCTGACATTTCAACTTTATGGTCTCTGATGTTACATGTTACTTCTTTGAACTTGAGAAAAATTCAAATTTATGGGGATTCTAAGTCGGTCGTTGACTGGGTAAAACGAAAAAAATCAGATGCAGGTTCCGAGAGCCAGGAACTTAATGGAGGACATCAAATCTTTTCTTTAGTCGATGGAATGGTTCTCTATTAACCATTATCCCAGAGATCTTAATGCACAAGAAAATGAAGTTTCTAAGGAAGCACTGGAGTCGGACAAGGGTGCCTTTATTGTGCATGGATTTTATGATAACCAACTTTTAGAAGAAATGAAATCTAGACTCTAATTTTGTTGTTTTGTTTTTAGAAATAAACAAATTTAGATAGGAAATATGAAGGAATTTTGTATAGAATTGATTAATAGGGTTAATCACTTTAGAAGTAAAATTTGTTGGAGAAACAATACATAAATAACTGTAAAGACAATCTCAAGAAAGATATGAAAATGTATATTCTCATTTATATGAATATAATGTTTTTTCTTTTCAAACAAATAATAATAATATTTGAAATGTTATAAAAACAATTTTATTATTTAAATATGAATTGTGTATTAAAAAAATTATCATAATTAATAATTTAAAACAAATTATTTAGATATTTAAAAAAATAGATATATTATAAAAAAAATATGAAACATAAATTAATAATTTAATGTATATATAATCATGAAATGAGAAAAATTCTATTAAAACAAACTAAATGATTCAGCAACGCTGAAAAGAAAATAGTTAGCAAAAAAAAATATCTGGTAAGAAAATAACACACATTTCTTCCTCATAGACTCAGAAAATAAGGAAATGAAAAACGAACGCTAGTTACCATTATGGCAACAGATACTTTCCATAACTGCTCTAGTTTTGGAAAAAATTGGAAAAATGATACTTCTCCAGTAGAATGTTTCCATGTTGGAAAACGAAATTAAAGAAGAATAAATATATACATGTCAAGGGGGTGTTTTCATGTTAGAAAAGGAATTGTTTGTTTTTGAAAACTGATCCTTTTTAACGTGATAAATTCAATGGATGATAGCACTCACAATATTCATAGATATAGACTTCTGCATAACCCTCTCAATAGATATTCATAGATATGGACTTCTGCATAACCCTCACAATAGATTTTTGGGGACTGCGTTGTTTATGGTTTGTTTTTTTTTATTTATATGGTAAATATTTTTATTTTTTATAATTATTTAAAAATAGTTTGTATTTTTTCATAAATTTTTTTTTTTTTGAAATGCTAATCATATTTTGAAAATGTAATTTTTTTCTACATAATTATTTTAAAATGATTTTTATTTTTATGTTCATAGGCATTTCTTTATTGAAATGGATTGTTTAATCAACTTTTTAATTACAAATTTCAATCTGATCAACAATTAAGTGTCTCCCTTAACTTGTTTACTTTTTCAAGTTTACTTGTTTTGCTTTTTAAGATAAAAAAATTACTAAACTGGGTTATCAATTGCCACTAAACATAATTTAGAAAATCCAAGAAAGATTACTTCAGTTCTAACATTTACATCTTCATTATTATTTTTTTACAAATTTTGGTATTAAAAATAACATGGAAACCATTTGACATTTACATTTTATTTTTTAACAATTTCTTTTTACTGTGTACCATATCTCCCATACAACTAAGGGATCACAGGTGTGGGCAGATGTTTATAAAAGTAAAGCTTACATGTAAAGATTACAAATGATAATGGAAAATGCGATGCGTCCTAAAATTGGATGGAAAGTAAATTACATTAATACGAATATACATTCGTAACCCTTTGGTGTTCACTCATACGAGTATTAATACGAAAGTAAATATATTGTTATCACAGGTGATCCAACCCTCTGGTGTTTCCTCATAGTAAATGTAATGTTATCGTATTGGTATCAGGAGTGATCCAACCCTCTAGTGTTCCCTCATAGTAAATGTATTGTTATTACAGGTGATCTACAATGTATTGTTATCACATGCTGCCCATCCACATTCTGCCCAAGAAACGCCCAATCTCACTCGAGAGCTCTGGAACGGAGCTTTGAAGATATCATAATCTGAAGATATCATAATCGTGACCATCGGTTCACCTCCCCAACATTGAGTATACATTTTACTGAATCTATATAATAGCTCCATAGGTCTTAATGTTTATCTGAATTCAATTTATATTATCATCCACAAAATTAAAAGTGGAAATTTACATTCAAATTACAGTTAAAAATTAAAAATTTGTTTATTATGTTGTTTGTAGGTTGTACGGGAAAGAGAACTACGATCTTGGAAATTTACATTCAAATTACAGTTAAAAATTAAAAATTGTTTATTATGTTGTTTGTAGGTTGTACATGAAAGAGAACACGATATTGGGAAAAATTGGAAGCATATCAACAAATTTGTCCAAGAAAATACAACAATAAATGTCCATTGTTAATTTTACAGATAACCTGCATCAGCAGCTCTCCAATGCAAATTTTATATAAGTCTTTTATGTTTTTAGATTATTAAATAGATTAAAAACTTAAAAGATTTTGTGTTTCTTTTGATGCTTCTTTTATTATATATTTAAAGCTTAAAAGATTTGGATTTATTTTATATAATAAATACAACATACTTGAAATTTAATAATGTATTGTTTTCTTTTGATATGCACATAAGGCTTAGTTTAGTCTGATTTAATACCTAGTTTTAAGCTAGATGGTGTTTCTTTTTACAACTTATTTTTTTTTAAAAGTTCTTGACCCATCTTAAAAGTTAAGTATATGTATTCTTGAATAGGTTTAAGTACATGTATTCTTGAATAGGTTTCTTTACTAAAATTTTATAGTTAAAAATTAAATGAGATTATGATTTCTTCACCTTGGTTAGTGGTTCGAAAGCATCACCAGTAAAGTTGAATTGAAGACCCTATTAGTGTTCACGTTGTTAATGTTAATTATATATATTTGTTTTTAATTATACTATACATTATAATTATCATCTATTTTAAATAAATAATTTATGGGATTGGATAGATATTTATTTTTCAAAAGCTTAAACTAACCTTATTATTAATAACCAAATTAGTTATTTCCCTTTAGATATTTAAACAGAATTTCATTTTTACTAAAATTAGTCATATTAACATTATTTTTATAATAATAAAAAAATATCACTAAACCTACAATTTAAACCTATAAACCTTCCTGTCACCTTATAGAGGGACCTCTCACATATTAGATGCCGCGTACATCTAATAGATCAAGCATTTTCATGTTTTGTTTTTCTTCCAATAGTCTTTTTTTCATGGATAATAATATTTCGATCTTGGATAGTGTTTCTAATATTTTCACTTAATTCAATAAAATCAAGCTGTGGTTATATTGGCTTGGGATTATATATAGTTACATGGATAGTGCTGTGTCCATTAAAAAGACCTTCTTATCATTATCAATGCTATTGTAATTTAGATAAAATATTGACTTTTATGCTTTTTAAATTGACCCTCTCTATATCAAAATCTAGTTAGAGATTCAACTTCATATTATTGTAGTATTATTAAAATCTAGTTAGAGATTCAACTTCATATTATTGTAGTATTATTATCATGTTATTATACTTTAGTTAAAACATTGACTCTTATGCTTTTTAAATGAATCCTTTTTATATCTATCAATTTTTTTTGAATGGTTTAGGTGACTAAATCTGAATGTAAATTTAAACATGTACACAGAAAGAGAGCTATAGCACAACGCTGGTAAGCATATAAAAATTATAAAATGTTTATAAATTTAATAAAACCAAATTTTAATTGAAATTATTTAAATAACATATTAAATCAATTTTTTAAACTATTTCAATTTTCATTTTTTAAATAATATAAATAAAGTTATAAAAGAATAAGATTTAGTTTGTTTTGTTTATTGATTCCATTTCAATATAATACAAATGATTTTAGAGATAACCTTTTGGAAATATTTTAAATATAAGTTTATTTGGCTATTATATCATAATTTAACTCAATATTGTTAAACAATCAATAATACTTTTATAATTATTTGCTAGTATCACTTTTAATTAGAGATTCGGAATGTAGATATTTGATAAACAACTAATTAATTATTAAAATTAATTAATTTTAGGGTTAGAATTATTAGAATGTTTATAAATTTAATAAAAACAAATTTTAATTGGAATTATTTAAATAACATATTAAATCAATTTTTTAAACTATTTCCATTTTCATTTTTTAAATGACATAAATAAAATTATAAAAGAATAAGATTTAGTTTTTTTTGTTTACTGATTCCATTTCAATATAGTACAAATGATTTTAGAGATAACCTTTTGGAAATATTTTAAATATAAGTCTATTTGCCTATTATATCATAATTTAACTCAATATTGTTAAATAATCAATAATACTTTTATAATTATTTGCTAGTATCACTTTTCATTAGAAATTTGGAATGTAAATATTTGATGAACAACTAATTAATTATTAGAATTAATTAACTTTAAGATTAGAATTATTATAGTTATAATTATATTAATTATTTGATTACATTTATTAGGATTAGAGTT
>JASDQU010308011.1:15139-29451 GCA_032191745.1 Picea mariana | reverse complement strand
TTATTCTTTTTATACTCAAATAATTTTTTCATCAAAATTAATTTATATTATATTATTAACATAATTAATTAATAGTATATTATCAATATAATCAATTAATAGTATCAAAATTCGATATTATATTATTAAAATAATTAATTAATATTACATTATCAATATTATTAATTAATATTATATTATATAAAGATTTAATTTATATTATTTTTTATCATTGTTTATATTATCTCTATTTATTATAATTATAAATAAAATGTTGTTTTATATCAACATTGTTTTTTAATTTGTGATTACAAAATTTATTAAGATAAATTGCTCATTTGATGGATGGTGATTTTTTATATAACATTTATATTTAATATTTTTATTTTTTATTATACAATATATTTAAAATTTTATAAATAACACATAAAATACAAATATTTATAAAAACCACATAAAACATTAACACTAACATAAACACTATTACATAAAATGTAAGTATTCTTATTGTTTTTAGCAAACATAATATTAAAATTAATATATTTTAAGTTATTTTAAGCATTAAAATCTACGTACTTTTATTATTTTGATTTAGGATGTATTATAAATGATTTTTTTTAAGTTTACTTGAAAATAAATTATTTAAAATATTAATCAAAATACTAACATACAAAATCTCATTAAGTTTGAATTGAAATTAAATTATTTAAAATAGTTCCAAAATACTACCACATAAAATATAAGTAATTGGACAAATTTGACACAATAATAATAAAAACTACAAAAAATAAATAAAACATTAAATTAAAAAAATAACAGTATTAAATAATTATATATTTTTTTAAACAAAAAGCTTTCAATGTAAATCAAATGTCTAATAATAATATATTATATCAAGAAAAAGGTCCAATATTTTATATTTTAAACCAAATGTCTAATAACAATATATTAAGAGAAAGATAACATTTTATATTTTTATTTACATTAAGATATTTTAAATTTGACAAAAGATATAAATATCTTTTATTTCTTCTTAAAGATTCCATTATAAAAAACTTGAAAGAACACATTAGTTGTATGAATCTATTTACTAAATCTATCACATACTCATAAATGAATTTTGATTAAATATTTTACAACTATAAATCATAATTGTTTTTAACCCCTTCCTTTGCTTTTTCTCAACAATCACAATTTGCAACACCAAAAAGACGAATGCATAAATGCATACTTTAATTTTATATATTATTATTTGGAAGGGATAGATTTTACAATTCAAGATCATATGCTATAAATGTCCTTAGAACATGTGTGATTCTAAGTTTCCTTCTATGAAATATATCTCGTTAGTTCAAAGTTCCTATATTTTTCACAAAGGAAACACTTATTTAGATTTTTTTATAAAAACTTCACCAAAAATTCCTTTTCGTAATGTGTCCAACACAAACCAACCTTGTCATGTGACGAACATGCCCCAACTTTGCAATCTGATGAAAAAAATTGGATGCTACCATGTGATGGCCATAGTAATGTCAAAACAGGTTGAAAATAGTAACACCGCATAATGAAAAACATGGTAACGTTGCAATATGATGATCATAGTAATTTTACAATCAGTTGAACATAGTAATGTCACAATGTGATGAACATAAACTGACTTCACAATGCGAGGGGCATAGGCATGTCGTGGCAATGTGAATAGTAACGTCAGAATGTGACATTCATAAAAAGACAATGCAATGTGTCACAAATCGCCTTGTCGTCACAATGTGACACACATATAGTGATGTCTCAATGTCACAAACATTTCCAAACACTGCAATGTGTCGAATATAGTAACATTTGAATCTACCAAACATATTTATTCTGCAATGTGAATAACATATACAAACGAACTTAATAATGTCGAAATGTGTCAAATAGAGTAATGTCACATAGTGACAAACAAAGTAACATTACAATCAGTTGAACATCATAATGTCACAATGCGATGAACATGAACAGATGTCGCATTGTGACAAACATAGGCATGTCGTCACAATGTGGATAGTAACATCATAATGTGATGAACATAAATAGATTTTTCAATGTGTCACACATCACCTTGGCGTCACAATGTGACAAACATTTCCTCATGTTGTAATGTGATGCACATATCCTCACATCACAATGTGACAAACATTTCTGAATGTCACAATGTGTCGGACATAGTAACATTGAAATCTACCAAACATAGTAACGTCGCACAATGTGTCGAACATAGTAACGTCACAATGCGACAAAAAATTCCAAATGCCAAAATTGTATAGCATAGTAACAATGCAATCTACCAAACATAGTAACTCCACAATGTGACGAACATATAAAAACATCTGAATGTGATGAACATATACAGATGTTGAAATGTGATGAACACATCCCTGTCATTGCAATGTGATGAAAATATACGTATGCCTCAATGTGATGAACATATACAAACGTCTTAATGTGTTGAAGATATCCCTGTCGTCGCAATATGACGAACATAAACGGACGTTGCAATGTGATGAACATAGCTCTATCCTTGTAATGTTACAAGAATATCTTTGTGTTGCAATGTGATGCTCATATTACGATGTCGCACTGTGAAAGACATTTCCAAACATTGTAATGCAATAAACACATCACATTGTCGCAATGTGATGTACACAACCCAGCATCGCAATGTGACAAACATATACCAACATTGTAATGAGACAAACATTTGCCAATGTCACTATGCGATGAAAACAACCCACTATAGGACTGTGACAAACCTATTCCAACACCATAATGTGAAAAAAAAATGCTTCGATGTAATTTTATAACTATAACCTTATGATGTCATGTGATGTCACATTGTGATAAAAAAAAATGATCAACATTGAAATGCGGTAGTGCCATAGTAAAATTTGGTTAAATATAATCAACATAACCCACCAGAATCAGATCCACATGGTCAACAAAGTTCATCCATGGGCATGGTCAACCATAATAAACCACAGGAAACCATAGTCAACCATGGTCATGGCCAACTACATTCAACCAATGTGAAGGACAACGATGATCAACCATATTCTCAATGATGAACATAAACGAACGTCTCAATGTGATGAACATATATGGACATTCCAATGTGATGAACATATCCTTGTCGTCACAATGTGAAAAACATAAATGGACATTGCAATGTTACCAAGATATCCCTCTCATCATAATGTGAAGAACATATCCTTTCATTACAATGTGATGCCCATATTCTGACATCACATTGCAAAAGACATTTTCAAACGTTGCAATGGGATGAACACATCCCATTTTCTCAATGTGATGTACACAACCCAATGTCACAATTTGACATAGACTAGAATTGCAATGAGATGAGCGTTTCCCAACGTCACTATGCAACGAACATAACCCATTATTGGGATGTGATAAACAAAAAAACGCTTCATCGTAATTTGATTACTACAACCTTACGATGCCATGTGATGTCATAATGTGATGAAGAAAACATGATCAACATTGCAATGTAGTAGTTCCATAGTAAATTTTTGTTTAATGTTATCAACATAGCCCATTGTAATGATATCCACATGGTCATCGAAGGTTATCCATGGGCATGGTCAACCATAATAAACCCCAACAAACCATAGTCAACCATGATCATGGTCAACCACAATCAACAATGGTGAAGGACAACCATGATCAACCATAGTCTTAATGACTAACATAAATGAATGTTTCAATGTGACGAACATATATAGACGTTGCCATGTAACATACATTTCCTTGTCATCACAATGAGATGAACATAAATAGATGTTCCAATGTGATGAGCATATCCCTGTCATCGTAATGTGAAGAACATATCCTTGTGTTGCAATGTGATGCTTATATTCTAACGTTACATTGTGAAAGACATTTCCAAATGTTGCAATGGGACAAACACATCCCATTGTCACAATGTGATGTACACAAACCAATGCCACAATGTGAAAAACATGACCAACATTGCAACGAGACTAACATTTCCGGATGTCATTATGCGAAGAACATAACCCACTATCAAACTATGACAAACCTCTTCCAACACCATAATGTTACAAACAAAAACCCTTTGTCGTAATTTGATTACTATAACCTTACGATGCCACGTGATGTCACAATTTGATGAAAAAAACATGATCAACATTGGAATGTAATAGTGCCATTAAAATTTGGTTAAACATAATCAACATAGCCCACCATAATAAGATCTTCATGGTCAACGATAGTCAACCATTGTCATGGTCAACTACATTCAACAATGGTGAAGGACAACCACTATCAACAATAGTGACCCTTTCCTTCCCAAAGTCAACCAAGGTCTACATATTTATTAATGTATTATTANATTAATAAATACAACCTGAGTGGGCCTAATGGTTAAGAACGTGTGTTTCTACATTCAACCATGGTGAAGGACAACCACTATAAAAAATAGTGACCCTTTCCTTCTCAAAGTCAACCAAGGTCTACATATTTATTAATGTATTATTAATAAATACAACTTGATAGGGCCTAATGGTTAAGAACATGTGTTTCCTCTTATGATCTCACAATTTCAAATCCAGAGGGGCGTAGGGTATGTATACCTTCGTATACTTTACCAGTCAAATCGTTGGGCAGGGGGGGTCCCTTGTCCCACAAACAAGGGGGTCTCATACACCAATTTGGTGTGGCTTGGTTGTATTAATGTATTAATGTCATTCATAGTCATGACCATAAGAAACCATGATCATAGTCAACCATAATCATCTTCAATAAATGTACTAATATATTACTACTTGAATAATGTACTTATTAAGGTTTATTACTTTGAAAATGTATTAATAATGTATTAATATTTTAGCAATTTATTAACTAATAATATATTAATACTTGAATATGTTACATTATTCATTAATGCATTAATACATTAATTTATACATTACAGTAATGTTGTAATGTATTTATTGATGTATTTAATATATTATTAAGGTATTACTTTATTAGTGTATTAATACTTTAGCAATGTATTAATTCAAAATGTTCTAATTAATTAATACACTACATTATTAATGTATCATTAATATAACATTTTTTTATTAATGTATTAATCATTGAATACTTTAATTTATTATTGCATTATTAATATATTAATAATTTAGCATGTTAGGTTATAGATTAATGTATTAATACTTCAATTTATATATTACATAATAATGTAATATTAAATAGATTGTGGTCAATGTATTACTTTATTTATGTATTAATACTTTAGTAATATATTAATTAATGCATTTTTAATATATTTAATGTATTATTGTATTTAATATTTTTATTGATGTATTTAATAAAGTATTAATGTGTAACTTTATTAGTGTATTAATAATTTAACAATGCATTAATTAATAATGTATTAATTTATTGATACAATAATAGATCATTAGTTTATATACATTAATATACTATTATACATTATAATTAATTAATATATTAATGGTCTTCCACAACTTTTTGTCAACTAGCAACAATCATTTTTTGATTCACAAAACTAATGACACCTCAGCTTGAGTGGGCCTAATGGTTAAGAACATGTGTTTCCTTCTAAGAGGTCACAAGTTCAAATCCAGAAAGGGTTATGTCTCGCTTGACCGTAACCTTAAAAATAGATTATTATTATTATTATTATAAAGTGACTGTTACTAGTATTATAATTTTGATAATTAATTAACAATTTTTATTTTATTATAATTTTGATGATTAACTTAATATATGTAAATTATTATACTATTTGTTTTTATTTGAAATTTGAAAAAATAATTTCTTTAAGTAATCATTTAAAAAAAAAAAATTGTTATAAATTTAGTAGTTGTTTTAAAATATGTACATTATCTTTCACCTAAGAAATATAAAAGAAACTCAAATATATTTAGTGACATTAATGTGAAAAACATTTTGATAAACTTAACATTAAATACAACCACTTAAATTAATTCCTTAAACTATAAAATTATCTAAAATGTTATATTTAATAATTTGATATGCAATTTTGTTATTTTAAATGTTATTTGTTCAATCATTTAAAAATGAATTATATAAATAAATTTAAGGAATTTATTAAAATATATAATATTATATGTTTTATTTTATTATTAAAATTGTTATTTTAAAAACTAAATAAATAAATAACATTTTTATTGTAACTTTAAAAATTGTGTAAAAATATATAAAATTGTATATGTGGTAGTTATGTGTTTTATTTTATCCTTAACAATATTATTTTATTTTTAATAATTATTTTAAAATATTTTTATTTTTATTATATATATGAAAAGTTAAGAACACTTTCTAAACATACATATTATTTTGATGATTTAAATTATTTACATATATGATATTTTATTTTTTTTTTCAAAATTTGTGATATTTTAATAATGCATATATCCTATAAAATACCTACCAATAAATTTAAAAAACATAAACTAATGAAAGGTGTGATGAGTTGAGCCTTTTTTAGTCTTATAGAAATATCTGTTGGCTCTTCTTGTCCAATTTTCATGTTTTCTATCAACTCAATCATTGTATTCTCATCCTTGTATTTAGCTTGTTGTGATGTCTATTGATTAGAAGCCACTCATTGTGTATCTATTGATTAGAAGTCACTCATTGTGCATCTCTCTTCAGATTCTCCACCGGATGTTCTAGGACCTAAAAATAAAATGGCTAGTTGTTATTTAATTTGCATCAAGGTGGTCATAATTTCTACAATTTGTGAGATACATTGTTTCTCATATTCATGAAACTTGAAAATGAGAGTAAAAATGGATACTCTTTTTTCTTAAAATGATTCTTTATGGATCCTTAAAATCCTTCCAAATTCTTATAAACCACGATGGTCTATAATGTATGATTGAACTTATATTTGTAGAAAAGAGAGTTGACACTTAATGATGTAACAAACACATCATACTGAATCAAAATAAAATTGAATAGGTTCAATATGTCCATTAAGGGAACTTCCCCTATTATCATATAGGTGTGACTCAAATAAATGACATCCACAACTTGCAAATGGAGTAAAAAGGTTTGCACTACCTATATCCCTCCCAAAATATGCAAAGACAATTCCACACTCCCAATAACACAAAATATTTATTGTAATAATTACCACCACTTGTTTACAGACCAAAATCATTAAACCGAGAGAAAATTGGATGATAATTATACCAACTACCAATGTGAGAAACGAGACTAGTTTTTTGCGAAAATAAATGGAACATAGATTCTCATAGCCAGAGAGTAGAGGTTAGAGATTTATACTCAAATATGTTAGAGATAATGTCGAATTAATTCCACTACTACAGTTTAGGGATTGGATTGGGTTTGTTGGAGGATGTTGAGAGATTTTCTAAATCTCTTCCTCCAAGAATAAAATAAAAGTAGAATAAGTTGAATTTCAAAACACTTATTTAAATGTGATGTATCTCTGTTCATTGTGTGAGACAATAATGCCGAAGTAGGATGCATAATGCTTTTTCCTCTATAAATTAGGAGGACCAAAACACCTGGCAACACCTTACAACATCCGGAGCACGGTAATAGGATTTATGTTTGATAAACAAAAAAGATATTTTGACTACACTCACTAATGTTGCCCGATCAAAAATGTTGGGTACGGCAGGGAATCACACATTTTATCTCTATGGATTCTTTAGATTCATTAGGAGAAACCATAGGTTCATGAAGAGACTTTGCAACATGCTTTTCGATCTTCATTAGCTAGGGGCCTCGAATCTTGGCTTTTCAATAGGTTAATCAGGTAGTTTAGCAATACAATCTATGTTTTACCTGTACGTCAAGATATGAGATGAGCGTTGTCAAAGTATATCTGTGGTGAAGATCCATACGCCAGGAGAGGAGAAGGTAGTTGCTGTGAAGAAGCCGTCATTGCTACGAAGGATCTGATGCTGAAAATTATTTGGAAAACGTTTGCAATGTTAAGGTTGATCGGCTCTGAGGAGATAAAGATGTCAGTGAGAAGAAACACGAGATCAAGAGGAGAAACCACTTCCTACTCTGGGGATATTTACTACATTTGATTATATATTTTTCTTTGATGATGAAGAGGAGGATGATTACATTTCCCAAGAAGAAGATGAGGAAATACCCACTGTACCAGCGGAAAAATCAAATGGACTGTTGGAAGAGGTGGTGATGCAGAAGAAGATTGTGGATGAAGTATGCCCACATATCAATAAAAATACTGAAATGCTCGATTCTAATCAATTAGCAGTTATAGCCTCTGAAGAGCTATTGATAGCAGATTTAAGCAATCACATTAGTTTTTTGAATTGCATACTTTGTTGCATCCATGACCGAGAGCTCAAGCCATTTGGATCGGTACATGAAGAAAATATTATGGGACAAACTGTAGTGTCACCGGACAACATCAGTAGCTCTGAGTTTTGTGTGGGAGAATTTTCAAGCATAGCACAAACCATTCAACGGATCAGCAAGAACAACGCAAGATGAAGTTGAGAGTTGGGTGGAATTTTGTCATGCTCAACTGATAAACTAATCATTGACTCCTGGCTCAGTAATTCAAATTGGCGGAACAACAAAAAACAATTAGCAGATTGTAGCATTAGATTCGGCAAGGATGCCATTGGAGGTAAAGACGACAAGTTTTACATAGTTACGGATACGATGAATCCAAGGAAATGTACTCTGTCTTATGAAATAATTCAAATAGAACCTATGTAGATTGAAGGAGGTGTTTAAAGTATATATATATATTTATGTGTGGTGTGCATAGTGTTTTTTTTTAATGTAAGTGTTTATGTAAAATAAGAATTATTGTATCTTGATGTAAGTTTATTGGAAGTCACTTTATATACTTGAATGTTGAGGACATTTTGTATCCAAGCTACTCTTCTAGATATTGATAGATAGCCAAAAGAAGAAATCCGACAGATGAAGGCATGTTCATAGAATGCATTAATAATTGACATATTTTCTCATGGAAGCCTTGGTGATTCGAGATTATCAAAATTGTCAATCGTACAAGTGCATGAATGATGATCTGAAAGATTTATAACTTAAATGAGTGGAAAGGAAAAGTTGAAGAAGAGGAAGAGAAAGAATGCAATCCAGAAATGTCAGAGTGGGTGTATGCATTGATGAGGATCATGGAAAACGAGGTGTTGTAACACTCTCTGTTATGTGAAGCTTTGTAATGTAGGCATTAACACGCGGGTGTTAAAGATAATACCTAATTAATGCTACTACTAGAGTTTAGGGATTGGATTGGGTTTGTAGGAGGATGTTGAGAGATTCTCTCAACCTCTCCCTCCAAGAGTGGAATAAGTTGGACCTCACAACATTTATTTAAGTGCGATGTATCTCTGCTCATTGTGTGCAATACGATCTATGTTTGTGTGTATTCTCTGTGTGCCTAATTCTTCCAATTTCACAATTTGGTATCAGAAGACAATTCCACACTCCCAATAACACAAAATATTTATTGTAATAATGACCACCACTTATTTACATACCAAAATCATCAAACCAAGAGAAAATTGGATGATAATTATACCAACTACCAATATGATAACCGAGACTAATTTCTTGCTAAAATAAATGGAACATAATTTCCCATAGCCAAAGAGTAAAGGCTAGAGATTTGTACTCACTTCAATTATTCACAAGACACTCTTCCTAAAAAATTTCAAATTCATGTATCTAAAATGACAAACATGAGATAAATATTTTGTTAACCACAACTCTTGTATACTATCCAAACTCGAAAAAAGAACTAACAAAAGTGGAGATAGGACCAACCACCAACCTAAGTTTCGATGCTAATTTTGAATGGTGTCCAAAGGAGTAGAACTTCCTACCTTCTTCCAATTGAGAAGAGGTTGAATTGGCCATTATCCCACTTTGTTTGATGTGAATTAAACCTGAGCCGTCATTACCTTCATCCCTACAAACTCATACACGTGCGACGGAGACTTGGGCCTTGTCATGTTTATTATTCGATCTTGATGGATGATATATGACATAATATGTTTGAGGTGCTCTTCATTAAATACATAGGGGAAAGTTAAGGTATGAATCGGTTGGTTAATTTTCCATTAACCCAAAGTTCTCCCATTTTAAGTTTTGTTTTCTTGTTGGATAACAAGTTAGATTGTTGATTATGACTCCATAAGACATGGAAGTAGGCAATTTTTTGAATTCTTGTGGCCTTATGTTGTTTTTGAACTAGAATAGATGTAAATCTATAATTAGCTAGACAAGTTTTCTAATGATAAACATAATAACAATGATAGAATCCCGTAGTATAATTAAATATTGATTTTTTTTTCCACCACTATGCTTATATCCTAAAGTAGAGAGTAATATTATACCTGATTATTGGATGGTATTTCCCAATCCCAATGTGTACGAAAATTTAACGTTTCCTTGAAGTTCAGTGAGGACTCTAATGCGCTTGCCACCCCTAGATTAATTTCTTATTCAACATAAAAAAACAAAAAGTATGAATGGTGATCTAATATCCATTATTGGAAATTAATTACATCCAATCAAATATACTAGTTTCATATGCGAGAAGGATTGAAATCCACTCTATTGAGGATAACGTGGGAAATTTGAAAATGTTGGATCCATTTCTTCTCATCATCTTCCCAATATTGGCTTTCTAGAAATTGCTTACCTTTGGAATTAATATAMTCTACTAAGMTACCTTTTTCCTTGGTTACTACTCTAAAAGGSGMATCCAACTTCTRTTTAAACATAGACTTATCACGTTCAAGCTAGATTTTCTAGAAAATGTACTTTGAGAGACCTTCCCATAGTATTTTAAGTAGAGGTTTGTTCTTAAATAATCCTTTGTATCTTTTAACCCAATGAACCAACATGTTATTCCAACTCTTTTGTATTCTCATTCGATGACTTATTTATGAGAAAACAACTTGCCAAACATGGTTAGCATAGTCACACTCTACAAATAGATGTCGAATTATTTATGAGAAAACAAATTTCCAAACATGGCTATAATAGTCACACTCTACAAATAAATGTCGAATCAACTCAGAATGAAAAACAGATGGTGCACATCTTGTTGTTCCCTAAATATTTTCTCTAGAAAATATTTTATGGTGCACTAATGTCCAACATAAGATATTTAGCTTGGGAAAATCTTCAAACTACCATATTTTATTCTATAATTTTGAACTTAGAGGGAGAGGTTGAGTTTAAAGAAGAAAATGGTAGCCTCCTTTAATGATATAATCCATCAATATCCATTCATTGTAGTCCAAATATGAGAGGTTCCAAGGTACAATCCTTTGAGGGTGTTAGAGAAAGAAAGAGATAATGGAAGAAGATGTGTTGGGGAATATAAAATGGACCATATCAATCAATGACCTACGGGTGAGTGCAAGATCATGATGGTTTCTCATGACACATGAGAGGAAATGAAAACTTGGAAAAAAAACAATTTGTTAACTTGAAGGGATTATTCAAGGTACTTTTACATTGAATTTGAATATGGTGTAAGAACATGAAACTGTTAATGTTTAAGCCATTATTATAGATGTTTTCATTTCATTAGATACAAATAGCATAATCCAAGATCACTGAGAAATACACAATCACAAGAGACACAACATTTATCCCAGGAAACCCTCTAGGGGAAGAAAACCCAACAAAACATCCTTAATATAGATAGCCAATACAATGCCAAGAAATCTCTTATGCTAATACAAAAAGTCATCTCCCAGATATGTGCCACTCTCTCTCTTTTGCTTCTCTAATAACAGATCAGAACTTGTCTATATAAATGAGCAAGTGAGTTGTGTCTAAGTGAAGCGCTAGCCTCCTTTATTTATACAAGTCTGGCATGTGTGAAGTGTCTCTTCACTGGCAAGGCCGACTTCTCAAATTGGGTGGGTAAATCCACCTTTATTATATATCTGGGTCTCTTTAATATCTGTTGGGGCCGACTTCTTATTCTGCCTATTACAATTATCTTTTGACCAATCCGCAAAAGGGGATTTGGTCCTATTACAATAACCGGCATGATCAATCCTCATTGGGGATTGATCCTATGAATAATATATCAATAATAATAAGAATACTCTTTGGAGTTACATTATCTCAACACCACCCCTTAACAAGAAGGGTATTCTTCAGGAACATCATGCGAGAGAGAGAGGACAACATCATCAACAACATCAAGTGAGTGAGAGGAAAACATCATCAATATCATCTTGGAACACTGGCTGGAATATCTATAAATCATCGAAAGTTTTCTTCATCGGCAGCATCGTCATTCTCAAAGGAATGCCATCATCATCTGCATCAATATGTATTAGTATAAAAACTGATACATCATCATCATCACAGCACAAGGCTGGCTCATCACAATACAAGACTGGATTTACATCACAGTTGTCAAGCTGGAAGCTCAGTACTTGTCTCATCTCATCATCTTAATTTACGTCACAACACTCAAGTTGGAAGCAAGATACTCGTCCTGCTTTATGTTACAACCATCGGGTTGGAAGCATGATACTAGACCGGCTTTACGTCACAACTATCCAGCCTGGAGATCAGTGCTAGTCTCATCATATCATCTTGCTTTATGTCTGAAAACTCAGTCAAAAGAAAGGAACGTCTCATCTTGCTTTACGTTTGACAACTCGGTCAGAAGCAAGGAACACATCTCATATTGCTTTATGTATGACAACTGGGTCAGAAGTAAGGAACATCTCATCTTGTTGTACGTCTGACAACTCGGTCAGAAGCAAGGAACACATCTCATCTTGCTTTACGTTTGACAACTGGGTCATAAGCAAGGTACACATCTCATCTTGCTTTACGTCTGACAACTAGGTCAGAAGAAAGGAACACATCACATCTTGCTTTACGTCTGACAACTGGGTCAGAAGCAAGGTACACATCTCATCTTGCTTTATGTCTAACAACTAGGTCAGAAGCAAGGAACACATCACATATTGCTTTATGTTTGATAGCTAGGTCAGAAGCAAGGAACATCACATATTGATTTACGTCTAACAATTAGGTCAGAAGCAAGGAACATCACATCTACTCCCCCTTTCAAGGAAGGTCCTTTCAGACTATGCCAAGCTTATCTCAGAAGTACTCAAACTTTACACGAGATAAAGGCTTGGTCAACACGTCAACAACCTGTTCATTCGTGCTAATGTACTGGAGCTTTAAGGCTCCTCTCTGTACCATGTCACAGATGTAATGATAACGGATCTCTATGTGCTTTGACCTGTGGTGGAATACAAGATTCTCTGTCATCTTTATGCAGCTCTAGTTGTCACATAGAATCACGATTGCTCTCATCTCTAAGTCAAATTAGCCAGTCAACAACTTTTGAAGTCATATATCTTCGCAGCTGGAAGAACATGTAGCAATGCATTCTGCTTCCGCTGTGCTGAGAGTAATACTAGATTGCTTCCTACTCTTCCATGAGATCATAGCTGATCCCAAATTGAAACAACATCCTGAAGTTCTTTTCCTGTCAGAAACACTTACTGCCCAATTTGCATCCGTATATCAGCTCAATGTGAAATCATGATCTCCATCGTAGCTGAGACCATAATCTATTATACCTTTAAGGTACCTCATCACATGTTTTGAAGCCACTAGGTGAACACGTTTGCGTTCTACCAGAAATTGACTCAAGGTGTTCACAGAAAGACAAATGTCTGGTCTGGTGCTCATCAGGTACATCACCGATCCAATAATTTGTCTATACAGTGTGGCATCAATAAATTCTCATGAAGTATCAACCAACAGCTTCAGCTTTGCTTCCATGGGTGTTTTCATGGGCTTGCATTCCAACATGTCGAATCTCTTCAAGATTTTGACTGTGTACTTCCCTTGGGTAAGGAAGACTTTCTCAGGACTCCGCCATACCTCAAGACCTAAGAAATAATACATTAGGCCAAGGTCTTTCATTTCAAATTCTGAGGCAAGTCTCCTTTTACATTCAGTGATGAGATTTTCTTCTCCAGTTAAAAATAAATCATCCACATATAGCAGTAAGATTATTGGTTCATTATTCATCATTTCGAAGTAGAGATTTGAGTCTTCTTTACTCTTGGTAAAGCCTAATCTCGTCAAGAAACTGTCTATACGACCATACCAAGCTCTAGGAGCTTGCTTCAATTCGTATAATAATTTCTTCAATCTGCAGACATGAGACTTCTTTTTTTCAACCTCGAATCCTTGAGGTTTCTCTATAT
>JASDQU010308010.1:48137-65971 GCA_032191745.1 Picea mariana | reverse complement strand
TCCAACTTGTCCCAATATTCCTTCGACATACCAGTAGTTGGTGTACTAGTATTTTGTGTACTAGTAGGTTGTGTACCAGTAGCATGTGTGCTAGTAGATGGCGACCAATAGGCTGTGTACCAGGATCCACAGTGATCCATTGTTCTTTGTCTACAAGAAGGTCCTCCATATTGAGCTTCCATAGCTCAAAGTTTTTATCGTTGAACTTCTCTATATCGATTCTAGATGAGCTCACCATTCCTCTTTCTATACTCGAATCTCCACTGCAAAAGCTCCCACTAAACCCAGGTTTATCACAGACCCAAGATAAACTTGAATTATCAAGACCAAGCCAAACCCTCAACAAAAAAGGCGTCCCTCTAAAGCCCAAAATGAGATCTGATACCACATGTAAGTTTTAAACCTGCGAAGTAAAGTAATGCATATAGATTCTTAAGCAATACAAAAATTAATCAATGGCTCATACACAGAGTACACAAAGATTTTATACCGGAAACCCTCAACCGGGAAAACCTTTCTTATATTCATTATGTCGAATTTCACCATTCACCATACAATATATACAATGTTTTTAGGTATTCCGTAGATACCAAAACCCTAATCCCTTAATCCGGGATTAATTTAGAAATCTGCTAAAAATAGCAAAATCCGCTAAAAATAACAAAAATTGAATTTCTTCTAGTGGTAGGGATCGTCAGACGCAGTTGTCGTATCTGACGCGCCCACACACACACACATGCAAAGAATATAACACATACCCAACACCCGTGAGGTTGTCATTTTGGTCCTAACGGATTCAAGCATCAACATTTTTTGTGACCATACTAGGGAACGACTAAAAATTTGAAATCTGGTTTAGCATTTTTGAAAGATACATGACTTTGGCCCAAGTTGATCAACCCTGCCTGGAAATTGGATTAAATAATAAAAAAATCATCCTACATCAGCTATATAATATGGTAATAAAAAAATACGAGACGAGATAATAATTAGAAAGATCTTGATAGAAATTGATCCAAGAAGAAGAAAGATAAATCCTTCGTAAACAGAGGAGAGACGAGCGACAAGACCGAAGAAATGAAAGACTAGCTCGAGCAGCACAAGAACAACGTTGGGATTGAAGTTGGATGAATACAAGGGACCCATTACCATAAGTAAAAGCAAGCAAATCTGTATTCTAAGAAGTGGAAAACGTATTCCTAAAATATCTTTGGAAATGGAAGGAAGAAATGAACAACCATGAGAAGAACCACGAAGAGAACCTCATGAAGAAAGACAAGGAGGTGGAGGAGGTGGTGGAAGAAATCAAGAAGACCTAATATTTGTAAATCGAAGAAGAGTAAGAGATTCCCCCTTAAATATTCAAGGTGAGCAACATGACCTCCATGTTCTCCCTAAGGGAACCTTGAAATAATTTACCGGAGATGGAACAATTGATGCCAAAAGACACCTTAATTTATTTCTTAATGTTTGTGACTTTCATCGTGTTGAATATGACGATGTGATTGTAAGGTTATTTCTTCAAACCTTATCAGGACGAGCCTATGAATGTTGTACTGCATTACCCACTAGGTCAATTGACTTATTTAACGACCTCGAAGCCATGTTCCTAACTATGTTCGCTCCTCCAGTTGCATACCATACCCTTCTCACTAATTTCACCCATATTAGTTTGAGGAAGAATTAGAGAATACGAGATTGTATTCTCAGGTTCAATAAAACCTTGAGTAAGATTCCAAAAGATAAAAGACCTAATGACACAATGATACTTGGCTGTTATAAGAATGTGATGCCCCAAAATGTAAAATATGCTATCAGAACATCCCATATGGATACCTTGGAGGAAGCAATTATTAAGGCCACTGAGATGGAAGAAATTATGATTGAGATGGGTGTTGACCCTGATATTATCCTAGGAAAAGTACAGAGATATATAGGAGGCCTAAATATTGATGATCAAGGAGCCTCTAGCTCAAGAAATAACAAAGAGAAGAAGCCGTGACCAATCCAAAATAAAACAATTGGAGGACGATTTTTAAAAGGAACCATACCATATGTGAAGGTAGACCATGTTGCAGCACAAGAAACTAAGAAAAGAATTGAAATTGCACAAATGAATAGAACCATCAGGTAAATGCAAAATGAGATAACCAGACTAAGAAGGGGGGGTAATTATGTAGCAAATCTGAGAATGTCAGTCCAAGAGCAAAGAAGGAACCCTCCCCAAGAAAACAGAGCGAGTTTTGAAGACATTGATAATCCGCAAAGACAAAGGGTTCCCAGTGTAGATTTTAACCTTGTACAATATTTAATACAAACATATTTTCAGTAAAAGAATAGAAAAGATATGATGGAAAATACAAACATTACACGGAGTTTTTTCCTCTGGAAACTCAAACTAGAAAAACCAGCATATTCTATATTCATTCATAGTGATACATTGTTTACAATACAATATACATATAGGAGCCAGCGGCATCCAAAACCCTAACCCAATGTCCTGGATTAGTCAACAACCCTAATTCGTTAACTGGAAATAGAAAACCATCGGCAAAAACCATGTGTTGAAAAATCTCCCAACAATGGACACGAAAATTGAGGCAACATGAAAAATGAGGAAAAAAATGTGACACATTTACCAAGGAAAAAAATCAAACCCCCCCGTGCGTCCGGCACAACGTAGACACTACTACTCGTGCAAATAATATAACACATACCCAACATTCTCCCACTTTTTTTTTTCTTTGCATATAGGGGGTTACAGGGTTACATAGTCAATAATTCAGGGAAGCAATGCCCATGGATCCTCTACACCAAGAGAACTTTCGAGTTCTCACAGATTTTGTTAATGAATCTGCAAAATTCTTCAAAGTGTCCACCTTCATCAGCAACACTTTCTTTTCTTCAACCATGTCTCTCACAAAGTGATATTGAATATCAATATGCTTTTTCTTTGAATGATGTCTTCACATCCATCTGTTCTACTTCAAAATCAAATGCAACAGCAAAAGATAACAGAAATCTTATAGAAGTTAACTTGGCAACGGGAGAAAAAAATATCACCAAAATAAATTCCCTCAACCTGGGAATAACCCTTTACTACTAACCGAGCTTTGTATTTCTACACTTTTCCTTCTGCATTCAACTTATTTTTGAATACCCATTTGTTTCCAATGGAATTTCTTCCAGTCGGCAACTCCACTAGATCCCAAGCGTCATTCTTATCCAAGGTTTCCATTTCTTCATCATGGCATTTTTCTAGAGCTTTTCATCCTCTGAATTCACTGCCTCCCTGACAGGTCTAGGATCATCATCAATCATAGACAAAGCAAAATTTGAACGGAAATTGGATGGAGTATACCTTTCTGATAGCCTTGTTTCTCGAACCGATCTCCTCAATATTGGAGTATGAGGATCTTCTGATTCTAATTCTTGTTCTTCTGTAGAGTCTAACTCATCTTCCTTTAAATCAAACTATATTTTCTCTAGTTCTTCCTTACTTAGTAGGACTTCATGTTTAACAACATCATTCATTTTTCTAAATACCACATCTTGGCTATACACTACCTTCTTATTTTTTGGGTTCCAAAGCTTATAACCTTTGAGACCATCTTTATACCCAATAAAGATACACTTTTCATTCTTCTTATCTAGCTTACTTTTGTTTTCTTTTGGAACATGAACATATGCCTCACAGATAAATACCTTGAGATGTGTGAGAGAAGGTTTCTTACCAATCCATACCTCTTGTGGAGTCTTGTCATCTAGTGCTGATGAGGGTGATCCGTTGACCAGGTAACATGCAATACCCACTGCCTCTTCCCAGAATTATTGCCCTAACCCAGCACCACTAAGAATGCACCTTGTTTTTTCCATCAGTGCCATGTTCATCCTTTTTGTAACTCCATTCTGTCGAGGTGTATATGGAGTATCATGTTGCCTTTCTATACCACACTTCTTATAGAATTCTTCAAATTCATTCCCGTAGAACTCTCTTCCATTATCTGTCCTTAGCATATTAATTCTTTTCTCTGTTTGATTCTCAACAAGAGCCTTAAACTCTTTAAACCTATCAAAGACTTCAGATTTCTTCCTGAGGAAATATATCAGTATTCCTCGAGAAGTCATCTATAAATGAGACATAGTACATAGATTTTCCCAGTGATGGGACCAACACAAGTCAAAAAACATCATTTTGAACTAGCTATAAAATTTCTTCTGCCCTCATTGCACCAGAGGGGAATCTTACCCAATTATGCTTCCCATATACACAATGTTCACAGAAATCAAAATCCAGAGAGCAATTAGACATACCTTCAACCATACCTTTATTGTGTAGTAGTCGAAGACCCTTCTCTCCGATATGCCCCAATCTTTGATGCCACAACATAACCTTTTCTCCAAAGACTGTAGGAGTTCTTTCTTCTTCAAATCCAATATCAAGAAAAATGGAACTATTACACCCATCACTAATAGTGCTTCCTTGCAGCTTATACAGAGTTCCAAACCGAACTCCCTTCAACAACACCATTGCTCCTCGAACCATCATGTGGGTTTCCTTTTCAAATATTGTTTTTACCCCTGCATCGTCCATTTTTCTTACAGAAATCAAATTTATGGCCAATCATGGGATGTGCAAAAGACCAAGTAGTGTTCTAATCCTTCCATCTATGAGCCTCAACTTGACTTTTCCTCGACCTATGATTTTGGTTGTCGAGTCATCAACTAGGAAAACATTACCTCCATCATACCTTTCATATTAACAGAATCACTCCCTATGGGGAGTCATATGAAAGGATGCACCTGAGTCAACCAACCATTTCTCATGATATTCATGTGTGATTGAAGAATCCAAGTACACATCCCCTCCTTCTTCCTTGGAGGTCTTTTCTTATGTAGAAGGAGATTCTTTAGATCCCTTCTTTTTATAAACTTTGGATCTACACTGCTTCTTGTAGTGCCCTTCTTTTCCACATCTCCAACATACCTTTACAAACTTTTTGGGATGTTTAGATCTACCCTTATACTTAGATCTCCCACTTGATAACTTAGACCTATTTCTTTCCTGGGAGCGTCCTCTTGCAAATAATGCCTATGTGCTATGTCCTTCCATATTCTTTTGTCTCATCTTCTCTGACAATAAGGATGAGACCACTTCATCAAACTTCAAGGCATTTGTATTACTACCTATGGCCATAACCAGACTATCCCACGACTATGGTAAAGAACACAGTAAACTAATACACTTATCTTCAGCTGAAATTTTAATCTCAACAGATACTAACTAACTTATCGCAGTATTGAAGGTGCTCAAATTCTCTTCCACTGAGTCTCCATCTCTCATCCTTAGGTTACACAGCTTCTTTCTCAGGAATAGTTTATTTACTAGGGAATTAGACTATACAACTTCCCCAACTTATCCCATAAATCCTTGGTTGTAGCTTCCTCTAACACATTCAGTAATATTGAATTTGAGAGACACAGTCGGATTGTGCTCTTCGCCTTCTGATCCAGCTTTTTCCATTCATCTGTTGAAGTTCATGTAGGTGCAGTACCTAGATCTACCGCGATCCACTGATCTATATCCACCAAAAAATCTTCCATCTTGAGCTTCCACAGCTCAAAACTTTTCCCATTAAACTTCTTGATCTCCATTTTCAAATTGCTCGCCATTTCTTTTCACCTGAAAAATCAATACCACATATCTCCCACTATAACAAGGTGTATCACAGTCCCGATACAAACCCTTGACAATAAAGGCGTCCCCCTGAAGCCAACAATGCTATGATACCAAATGTATATTTTGAACTTCTATAATATTTACTACAAACATATTTTCAGTAAAAGAACAGAAAAGATACAATGGAAAATACAAACATTACATAGATATTTTTCCTGTGGAAACCCAAACCAGGAAAACCAGCATATTTTATATTCATTCATAGTGATACATTGTTTACAATAAAATATACATATAGGAGCCAGTAGCATCAAAAACCCTAAATCAATGACCTAGATTAGTCAACAACCCTAATTCTTTAACCAGAAATAGAAAACCATCGACAAAAACCATGTGTCAAAAAACCGCCCAACAATGGACACGAAAATTGAGGCAACACGAAAAACAAGGCAAAAATGTGACATGTTTCCCAAGGAAATAAATCAAACCCCCCTGCACATCGGCGCAATGTAGACACTACTACTCGTGCAAAGAATATAAAACATACCCAACACCAAGGAAACCAATCCCAATTGCAGTGGATGATGTATATGATGAGCAAATGGTTGAGCAAGGGAACGACTATTTACCTAATGAAACTTCTGAAACTGTATAGATGGACGGATGCAAGACGTCCATGTATATATTTGAAGAAGGGGAAAATGACCCTGACTCGCAAGAGAATGTTTCCCAAACACGAGCATTTGTAAATAAATCCAAGAATAAAAATTATTTTGAAAAGGTAAATGAGAAAAAGGAAAATGAAAATGTGGCAGATAGCATTGGAAGAAAGAAACAACACCTGATGTCAAAACCTACCCAGATGAAATACAATGTTGTATAAGACTTGAGTAAGCTAAGGATAACTCTCCCTTTTACAGAACTGGTAAAGATCCCTCAACAAAGGGAAAATATTTTGAGATTGTTGGATGATCCATCTAGAAAAATGGAGGTTGTTGTTTTAAGTCCGAAACAAAGACAGATCACATCAACCGTCACGTTGAGAGGTAAAATCCCACCTTTTTATATTTCAATTGAAAATCATGATGTTGCACTTCATAATTGTTTAGTTGACACTAGCGCAACTAATAATATTATGCCATTGGAAGTCATGGAGGCATTGGGCATGAGTTGCACCAAATATTATGAGACCGGTGAAAGTATATATGCAATTGATTCCAGACAAGTATCAGCATATGGAGAAATCAAATATTTTTATGCTTGGACCACGACGGCTCCCCATATTATTACATTTTTCAATATTGTTGTGGTAGACCTTCCTCCTGCATATGGAGTTGTTTTAGGAAAAGATTGGTCATCTATGATCAGAGGATACATAATGAACGATGAAAGTTGTATGATGCCACCGGATAAAGGAGGAGCAGTGATTAAGGTCCCTTGTGAACCCAGGAGACTCTTCTCTTTCAAAAATAAGGATAATGAACTGATGGAAGATTATATAGATGTCAGGATCGGAAAATATGTTATCCTAGACATGGAGCAAATTGAAGACAGGGAGAAAATTCAAGATATGGGGAATCAAAAGCATCAGTTTGAAGGTTATTGGAGGATGTCATTTGATGGAGCTTTCTCAAGTTTTGGGAGTGGAGTTGGAATTGTCCTGGTAAACCCGAGAAATAGTGTGCATCCACATGCTATCAGACTTAAATTTGTGTGTACCAATAATGAGGCAGAATATGAACCTCTGGTTCAGGGAATGATTCTCGCACAAGAAATGAAGATAGAACATCTAATTGTGATTGGAGACTTTGAGCTGGTAATAAATCAAGTTACCCAGAGGTATAATATTAAAAAGAAAGACTCGAGTTATATTTCAAAAGAGTTAATGAATTGATGGAAGCCTTCATCTCTTTAAACATTTTTTTTCATCCCAAGGGACAAAAATCAGAAGGAATATTCATTAGCTTTGGCGGCCTCACTGTCAAACCCAGATGATGTTCAGAGAAAAACATATTTTCAAGTAAAAATAATATTTCGACCTTTTGTACTAGATAATCAGGAGTATTTACAAGTATTTGAGAATGATGAAGAATTGGAAAAAAATTTGATGAATGACGATGAAGATGAGGGAAATCACATAATTATTGTCCTGAAGAATTGTATTCAATATAAGTCTCTTTTTACAAGAGATGATCGTGCTAAAAACCTCTTGGAAGAAGCATCGCTCTGAAAGGTCCAAGAAACAATAAAAAATAATATTGGAACTGATAGTTCCCCAAAATACGTCAATTTGGGAGTTGATTGCACAATTTACGAAGTTGATCAATATGTCACATTATTTAAAGAATATCTTGATGTGTTCGCATGGAGTTATGATGATTTGAAGGCATATGATAAAACAATATTTGAACATATTATTCCCTTGAGAGAAGGGGAAAACCCTGTCAAGCAGAAGATAAGGATAATGAACCCCAAAATAAAACCATTGGTAAAGGTTGAATTGGAGAAATTAAATAAGGTTGGAATAATATACCCCATTAGACATTCTGATTGGCTTTCAAACCCTATGATGGTAAGAAATAAGACTGGGGAGATTCGGATGTGTGTAGATTTGATGGATCTTAACAAATCAAGCATAAAGGATAATTATCCTTTTCCTAACATGGATTTTATTCTCTAACAAGTCACAGGATCATCTTGCATGTTCATGTTAGATGGTTTTTTGGGGTATAATCAAGTCTTGGTTGTTGAAGAAGATAGAGAAAAGACAACTTTCATAACACCTTGGGAGACATGCATATGCTCATATTCCTTTTGGTTTAAAAAATTCAGGAGCTACATTTCAGAGGGCTATGGATCATGCTTTTGAAGGGTTGATAGGAAAATTCATGGTGGATTATCAAGATAACTTAACAATACACTCAAAAACAAGAAGCGGTCACATTCATCACCTGAGGAAATTTTTTGACAAGTGTAGGTTATATGGTGTTTCCTTAAATCCAAAGAAATGTTTATTTGTTGTAACTCAAGGAAAACTATTGGGTCATATTTTGTGCAAGGAAGGAATCTATATAAATCCAGAAAGAGTTAAATATATAGATGAACTCAACCCCCCATCATCTAAGAAGAGATTTCAATCATTCTTTGGATAGCACCATACATCATTGAAAAGATCATGGGTTTTAATTCTTACATTCTCAAAGATATGAATGGTAAAATGTTAATGCTTCTTGTTAATGGGAAACATTTCAAAGGTTTCTCTGCCTAAAAAAATTTCATTTCCTTGTACATAATTTTTATTTTTCTTAGTTTGTATATCCTTACCATTTGACTCCATAGCCCAATGCATGAAGCACATGGTCATGAATATTTTGTATTCTTGACAACCCATAAGGGTTATCATCCCACAGTTGGAGGCAGTTGTTGATATAATTTCCCGTTTCCAAGTTTTTCCTTCTCCGTTCTATTTTTCCAACTTATTTCCATTTATTTTCCCTCTTCTACACCTCCCCTTGTTTCCCTCTTTCTTATATCCTTTATTATATCCCTTTATAGCTACCGTACTTAGTCATATTTCAGTAATCGACAGGTTCGTGGGTTGGCCGGTTGGCTGACCTTCATCTACATTCACTTTCCCATCTCATAATTTCGTTGCTACACTACACTTAGCCATTTTTTCAACTTCACGGGTTCGTGGGTTCAATCCCTCATCCTCCAAGTTTTGTGATCTCCACTTTTCGACCCAAGTTCCATGATATACATTTTGACCATTAGACTTGTCGTGGGTGTTGAGCCCCTAAGTATTTTATTCCTTCTACATGCAAGTTCGACCGACCGCCTTTCTACACTTACATATTTTTTATCATCCATAATCGTGGGTTTGCGGGTTCCCGGGTTGGCGGGTTCATGAAAAGCTCCATATTCAAACTCGCTCTTGTCTGTACTCGCCATTCTCTTTCTTTTACAAATATGCATTAAGTGTTGTTTAATGCTAAGAACCATTTTGCAAGCTCCAAAAAGATCGTCATTAATAGTGAAAGGCTCGAGGAATTACTCATGAAATTGCATTAATTCTCCATTTTCCAAGGGATTATATTATTATCATATCTCCGAAAATATTTATTTGAATTCATTATCCAGTTGAGGAAATACTCCCATAAACCTATGGAAGCATCAGCTAGACAATAGTTTTGTGGTGATACTTTAAATATCTTTGGTCGTGAAGACCAGGACTTTTAGTGGTCAAGAGCATATTCATATTATTCATCTCCTCCTGCACACAAAGACGTAATTTGGGCATTTGGAATCGCTCGCGTCAGGTGTGTTCCTAATGTTTTTTACTATAAAGAACTTGTTTCATGGTGTGTGGAGAAGTATGTGCCAAGCCAGATAATTATACAACTCCAAGATGATTCTCTGATTTCCTTTTCACTGCAAGTTTTCTGTAAGATGTTGAAACTCCCAGAGCCGACACTAACTTTCAAAGGAGAAGACTGCAGGGAATTTTTGAAGAAACATAACAATGGGCTTGACCTTCTGCCTGAATATTTGGAGAATCCTGCATCTATCCTAGAAGACATAACCATAATCCAGGTCAAGTCTTTCAAAAACCCCTATCGAGAAATGGTGTGGTTGTTTACCAATTTGACAGGTTAGGAAAGAATTGCTACTATCTCTCGCATAATTTTATATATTGTATCTTTTACAGTGAAATAACATGCCATCTTTGACTGGGGAAAACTGATTTCTATCGAAATATCATCCCAGTTATCACCCTATAAAAAGGACAAAAAATTATTTATGGCTTCTTATCTGATATTTGCTATTGTATATTGTTGTCAATTTCCAAACTTGACCAGAAGTAAGAGGGTGAATCATGAAATAGATCCAGTTATCTTCTGGTATCAGGAACTATGGAGACATAATACCCCTCTATATTTTTATGAAGTTTATAATGATTTTGTCTCAGTCTTCAAAAGGTTATTGTTGAGCTAAAATACTTCAAGGATATCTGACCATGCTAACAGATTCTTAGAGAAAAAAGGAACGATAGAAAAAATGGAGAATCACAGTGTCATAAGGATATTATGTTCCAAATAAAATCCTTATTTTCTCTCGTATAATGTATCTGACAAATTATTTATTATAGAGGTGGCAAGGCGATACAACTTATGGCTATGTTTTTTCCATGAAAAAAGGAAAAATCAATTTATCCCCTTGCCATGGAGATTTCACATTCAAAAACATAAATAAAATTGACGAGTTTGTAAGTCATTTCAACAATGTGAATTTAAAGTATGTTGAAAAGATAAAGGGCTTTGATTCTAACAAAATATTTGTAGAACATGTGCTTTCGGTGGGATTCAATAACTCGTTCATCTAGACTATATTGAATTAAGAAGAAGAAGAAGGTAACAACCAAAGTACTCATGTACACGATGTTGGTGACCTACAAACAGTACTCAGTACTAATGATTTTTATAAGCAAAATGGAAAAGGTCCTAGTGAAAGGTGCACCCAATATCCAGTTGTTACTCCCAAGAATACCACATCCCAGAGAAATGCTCCAATGGCTCACCCAGTTAGAAAGGTTTTCAACAGTAGTTCAAGTGGAGGGGGAGAGAAGAATCCTCCCCCCTGGGAAAATCGAGAGTTCGCATAAGCTCCCTATGAGAAAGAAAATGAATAATTTAGTGCAAGAGGAAAAGGATAATCTTATAGAAAACGACATCCATAAATTTTCTTTGGAGGACATGGAGCTAGAAGTAGATATTGAGAAAATATTTCCTGCAATGGAACAGCCAAAAAATATGGCTCAAGAAAAATCTTTATTGGAAGTCGTTGCAAATGATACCTTTAGTGAAGAAGATTCCTTCACTTTTCAAAGTGATGTTTTTGATAAGAAGTCTAAAAAGTTGATTCTAGAAAGAAGTGACCAGAAGAATAAAAATGGAAAGTCTCACTTAGAGGTCGACCTGAAGAACATGCAACCGTCCCAAATTTCTAAAATCCATAGGGCAACTGGGGATTCTCTTGACGATTCTATTGATGGTCTGGAAGATGAAAATGCTAACTTAAAATAAAGGATCGAAGAATTGGAAAATTCCTTATTGCTTCTTCCAATCTTGGCAAGTCCTTTGTCAATTGTTAAACCAACCACACCCGCCATTAAGTTAAAAGGATCTTCAATTTTACTCACAACAGTCCGAAGTTATGTATATAAAAACACTAAAAAGAGAATGTCATTGATAACAGAAGCATGGGATGTATCAAAAAATATTGTTTCTTTCAGATCAAGGGAACATACTTTGCATGAGTATTTGCAAGTTGATTTAAAGAATGAAGAAGGTTTATACGTTGATGTTGTCTTTCCATTTGGAATAAGAGTCTCAAACATGACATAATTGAAAAGAAGAGAAGAGGATCTCCCTTCTCCAAGTAGAATTAAACAGTTAAATGCTTGTTGGAAAGAAAATATCAAAAATTTGAATAACATTGTCCAAGCATGCAGCAAAGCCATAGTAAAAAGAGAAGAATTGTTCAAAAGACTCACAAAGATAGATTTGGCAGGGAGCACTGATGAGGTACAAGACCCTAAATTAATTCTCAATTCAATGTTTATGACAAAGAAACAACTTGATGAACAAGTTGAGATATTAAAAGGGTTACCAACTGAGAAATTGTATGGCATAATTGAATATAATGAAGAATAAATAGATAATTGGTCGGTTGATTATTCTGTAAAAAATCAAGATATTGAGGAGCAAATACATGGAATTCTGCATGACTTAAGAGACTTGGAAGGCGAATTATTCAATATTAAGAGCAGGCATGAAATAAACGTTGCACCAATGAAAAAATACATTGAATATTGGTTTAAAAAGGCAATTGATAAACAAACTAAAGAAGGCCAAGAAGCAACAATTGAGACGGTTCCTATAACCGTCAATGAGGACAATATAAGGATAGTAGCAAGCAAGTGAATGAGAGAGAGACCATCATAGTAAGTTTAAGTTGATCGCATCTTGCTTTCTTTATTAGTTTTTCATCCAGTTACTATGTTTTTTTGACTAGAAAGGTTTAACCGAAATCTGATATCTCCTTCCTGTCTTCTTTCCAGGTCTTGCTACTCTGTCATTGCCCACCATATTATTTCCACAACTTACTTCTTATTTATACTTTCTTTATGGTCTGTGGGAGCCCCAATCTCATTCCTAAGGACAAACACATTTAAATTTCAAAGCTTTGTAACATACTCTATATTTTTCAGAAATCCCAAGAGAACTATTTCGAGATCAGTTTTGACTGTATTTTATAACTCTGAGTTTTGAGTATAAAATATTTGAGATTGATCTATCATTTTATTTATTTGATCTCCAGATGTGTTTACTCTATTAAAGTTCTCTTATGCGTGCAGACCATCTTCTTTTATTTTATGTGATCAGAAATCTTCAGTTTAACTATGATGGATGTGAGGAAATTTTGCTTATCTTTTCAAATATGTGATGTGTGAGGTTCCTGGTCATCTCTTAGGAACTCTCTTTAAAAAAAAATCTTTTTATTTTACCGCAATCTTTATATTTCTTTGAATATCATGGCAGACTTTCTCAAAGTCTTATATTATTTTAAAAATCCATAATTCTAAGAAAATATTGAAACAAAGAGGAGTACCACCTCTATAAAAACGTAAGGGGATTTTTATCCTTGTGAGGTTGTTATTTCGGTCCTAACAGATTCAAGCATCAACAAGTACTAGCAATAGTTCATGCATGTGTTGTTTGGCCTTCAAGAGTGCCAACAATCGCTATCCTTATGACCCATTTTCTTGCAATAGAAACAAACTAATCCATACATTTGCGTTCTTTGATGATTCTTTCTATCTCGGTTGCTTGGTCCCCCAAGATTTGGAGTGAATATGGATGGTGGAATCATATATTTGTTGCCTTGTTTCAAGCTTATACAAGCATATTTGAGTAGTCTGTTGCACATGGATTCTTTTTCAGTTCCTCTTGCCTTGACGAAATTGGTTTGAGTTGCACTTGTGTTGGTTGCTTGTCCACTAAATCCTAGGCCTCCATGCTTGGGCCTCTACTAAGCTACAATGGGAATCAAAATCCCTTGGCCTTCCTTGCCTTTCAATTTTCCATCATAGCCCATTTTCCTCGTGATCTTGGAACCAATTCCTCTAGTGTGCTTCTCAAAGTCACCAAAGGTTTCTTGAGAAATGGTCTTAGAAGGCAAGTTTACCATGCTTTCCTCCATCATGGGACTAGCTTCAACAGTGGGAATGGTAGGGGATTCATTGGTCTCTTGGAAAACTACTTCTATATTCTTCAAGGCCTCTTCCTTCGCTACTCAATCCTAGTATAGGTGATCAGTGACCTCGGTCAACCTCTCCTCTTTCCAATTATCCAGTTGAATGGACTTCTCCCCAAACTATAAGAGCTTCAATTTGATGTTGTATAATTCTTCCCTCATGGTGATGAAGGAGTCCTAGCGCTTGGAAATCTATTTCTCCAACTCATCTTCTCTTTGCCTTCAATACGAATTTTCTTCTTGGATCTTCCTATTGAAGTCTCTCAACTCTTCCAACTTCTCCCTTTTTAATTTTTTTCCCATGGCAACTTCTTCAAGGTGTCTAGCGAACCTAATCTAATACCATGTTATTCATAAATGGTGGGCCTATGGCCTGTCCATTTCACCAATGTGGATTCTTTGTGGAATTTATACTTTTTTCTTTGTTCGTTGGGTTGTTTAATGCTTGGTTTGCATTTCTTTTGGTCGTTAGGCCAGTACCAACTATGTTCCCAAACTGTATCTGATACTATCAATGAAGAAAATGTTTAGTGAGCGGATTTAATCATCCCATAGTGAAGAAAAATGCAGAGGGGGTGAATTTAGATGACCAATAGTGAAGAAAATGTTCTTTGGATGAATTTAGTAGCTCATCAGAGGAGAAAAAAACCGAGGGAAATTTTGATCACTCAAAATAAGATAAAAATAACTAGGGGTGAATTTAGACATCCAACATCAAAGAAAAATGACCTAGGACAAGTTTAGACACCCAACATTGGAGAAAAATGACTTGGGGAAAGTTTAGACACTCAACATTAGGTAAAAACGACCTCGGGGAAAGGGAAGATGCCCAACTAAATAAAAACAACCTAGCAATGATTAACTCCAACCAGCGTCTCAGTTGGGATGCCCAACACTAAGAAAAACACCCAATGGGGTATAATTTGCCTAGGCAAAAGGAAATTCACATAAGAATAATATAAAACTCCCAAAAGAGGGAATACAATTCGTGGGTGAGTGGAACCTTATTCAACAATAAAAAAAGATGCAACTTAGAGAGGATTGAGTTAATGAAGTTTGCATCTATTAACCAAAACAAGAATTTCAAGCAATAAAATTCAAACCATAACCACAATATACCTCACAGAGCAGATTGCACCCACACATTATAAACAATAGAGATTATTTTTCTTGGTAAATTCATTACAATGGGTGAGCTATGCATGCCCAGAAAACTCATGCATTGTTACTCACGAAAAGAAATACAGATTTCCATGGCTCAGAGATGCCTTCGCTAATCATGGACAGACTCCTTGACTCCTTTTTCCACCGATATTCAAGCATGATACACTCTTAGATCTCTCATATTTTCAAACTTCCCAAGTTCTCCTTGTCTCCCCCTCGTTTCCCTTCACTACATCCCTCGTTTTTAATGTGCTTCCTTTGGAAGGCCAACCATCACAATAGTTATTTATGCTTCCAATTTTTGCCAAAAAGACAAACGGGAAGAAAAATAATTACAAGTTTATTAAATTTTTTACAAAATGTTTTAGGTGAGGATCCAATTTGTTGTGATTTGTGTAGGGTGAATACTCACACCACAGAGAATTTTCATGCCCTGTTGGCACTAGCGAAGTGGTTTGAGAGGGGTCCATTCTAGATAGAGAAGGTAAATTTTGAAGCAAGCAAGGGAGGGGGCTGAGTGTTGGGTGTGTATTATATTCTTTGCATGACAAAAAATAGTAATTGTGTTGCACCGAGCATGTGGGGGGGGGTTCTATCCCACTCATGGGTTCGAGGGCAGAAACCCCGAAAAAAAGTTTGACAATTTTTTGCATCCATTTTTAGCAGTTTTTTGGCACATGGTTATTGTCGATGGTTTTGTAATTTTGATTAAAGAATTAGGTTTGTTGACTAATATGGGTCAATGGATTATAGGTTTTGTATGTCACGGGATCCTATAAATATTGTATTGTAAACAATGAATATATATAATGAACAAGAATTAGAGGTGCAACTCTAAACAGGTTGTTGGTTTCCCTGGTTTGGGTTTCCAGGGTAAAATCTCTATGTAATGTGTGTTTGTGCCATTGTGTCTTTTATTTTTTTATTAAGAATCCATTTTCAATAATGAATTATACAAGGTTAAATTATATAGTGAATAGGATATGGTGAAATTTATAGAGGTGGGTATGGAGGAGGATATAGAGATGACTGAAATTTTAGTTGCACATACCCCATCAAATGCTACAATTGTGATGAAGTAAGGCACATCTTCTAAGATTGTCCACAATTGTCGAGGAGGGTGTGATGTGGCCATTGTAGGACCATAGTTCATGTGGTAGGGGACTATCCTGACCTAATATCCAAGTGGGAGACTAGAGAAAGACAATGAAATGCAAACTTAGTGAATTTATAACCCCGGTCTATTGTTGGAGATTAGGATCCCAGATTAATGTGGTGACCAAAGGAAGGGCTCACACAGAAGCTAATATTTTTTTACAAAATCTTCCCCATATAAGGAAGTCAACTCCTGCAAAACCTAGGTTTGATGCAGTCAAGAAGAATACTTGTTATAAGGAAATCACGGAAGCATTATAGGAAGTAGTTGCTAAGGTAGGCCACAACACAAGCAATACTTCAACAGGTTGGAATCCTCTTGATCATCTGTGGTAGGATCATAACCAAGGACATTGTAGGGAGCTAAAGAAGAGATTTCCTCAATGGGACTAATTCTTTGGTTCTTAGAAACCTTCATTGGGATCATATATGATGAGGAATTAATGAGGAAGTTGTGATTGGATTTTGGAAAGTTGATTGAGGGGGGAGGAGAAACCTATCTATGCTCCCTTACCTAAAAGAAAAGTTCAACAAATAGATCGAATGAAAAAAACATCAAATCCACTGGGAATTTAAGATGGATGTTTAGATCCATGGATACGAGGTGAGGAATGTTATGTTGGATCTAGGATCTTATCTAAACATCATCTCAAAGAAAATGTGGGAAATTATGGGATATATAATATTGTAGTTGGTGAATCAATATAGGATATATCATATTGGCCACCTAGAGGATGTTGAGTTCAACCTTGGGAACCATAAATACAATGATAGATTTCAAAGTTTAAAATTGTTGATGAAAAGTGTAACATACCTTCATTATTAATATCAAAAGTAGGGCATATCGATCTAACATTTCATTGATGGCAATTGTATGTAACTCAAAATACAATACCTTAAGACCACTTACAACAAAGAAACACTTCTATTAATTATTATGATAGAATTTGACATCACACTAGTCAACATAAGGTCAAGATTTCCATATTTAAATGCAAGGTCTACATTGTAGTTTGTTTAGACAACAAAATCAAGTTGAAAATCTCAATTTAATTAGAGATAGCACTTCACAATTTTCCACATAATACCTTTTAAAAATTATGAAACTTAAGCATAGATAGCATAACCAAATTACAATATGTGTAAGCATATGATTCACATACTAACTCTATTTCAGAAGTTCCTCAATCATCTCAACTCATCAATTCCCTAGAATCTCTTAGATGGAGGTCTTGTTCTCTTTAAAAGAGGACAGTCATAGGGTTTAGAGTTAAGGTTCTAAATCTCATGCATATAACACATTCTCCCTAGTCAGAAGTGTGATTACATGATCATTAGCGTCATATTAAACATAAGAAAAATATTTATTTTTATCTACAAGATTTTTACCTAATGATTATTTAATCTACATGCCTATTGCCTTATTAATAACTAATGCATGGTTATAGAGAATGGAATAAATCATTATATAAAAGGAACTCATAGTATTGAGGCTAGAAAATGATACAATCCATCATAC